>SJYV01054388.1:145639-159084 GCA_006410875.1 Neotragus pygmaeus
CATGGGAAATAGATGGGGAAACAGTGGAAACAGTGTCAGACTTTATTTTGGGGGGCTCCATAATCACTGCAGATGGTGATTGTAGCCATGAAATTAAAAGACGCTTACCCCTTGGAAGAAAAGTTATGATCAACCTAGATAGTATACTCAAAAGCAGAGACATTACTTTGCTGACTATCTGTCTAGTCAAGGCTATGGTTTTTCTGATGATCATGTATGGATGTGAGAGTTGGACTGTGAAGAAGGCTGAGCACCAAAGAATTGATGCTTTTGCACTGTGGTGTTGGAGAAGACTCTCGAGAGTCCCTTGGACTGCAAGGAGATCCAACCAGTCCATTCTGAAGGAGATCAGCCCTGGGTTGTCTTTGGAAGGAATGATGCTAAAGCTGAAACTCATTTGGCCACCTCATGCGAAGAGTTGACTTATTGGAAAAGACTCTGATGCTGGGAAGGATTGGGGGCAGGAGGAGAAGGGGACGACAGAGGATGAGATAGCTGGATGGCATCACGGACTCGATGGACGTGAGTCTGAGTGAACTCCGGGAGTTGGTGATGGATATGGAGGCCTGGTGTGCTGCGATCATGGGGTCGCAGAGAGTCGGACACAACTGAGCAACTGAACTTAACTGAACTGAACTCCTTTCTCGGTTTGGAACCAGTCTGTTGTTCCATGTCTGGTTCTAACTGTTGCTTCCTGACCTGCATACAGATTTCTCAGGAGGCATGTTAGGTAGTCTGGTATTCCCATCTTTTTCAGAATTTTCCACAGTTTGTTGTGATCCATATCAAATGTTGTGACGTACTCAATAGAGCAGAAGCAGGTGTTTTTCTGGAACTCTCTTGCTTTTTCAATGATCCAATGGATGTTAGCAATTTGATTTCTGGTTCCCCTCACTTTTCCAAGTCTAGTTTGAACAACTGGAAGTTCATCAAGTACTGTTGCAGCCTGGCTTAGAGAATTTTCAGCATTACTTTCCTAGCATGTGAGATGAGTACAACTGTGTGGTAGTTTGAGCATTTTTTGGCATTGTCTTTGGAACTGGAATGAAAACTGACCTTTTCCAGTCCTGTGGCCCCACTGCTGAGTTTTCCAAATTTGCTGGCATATTGAGTGCAGCACTTTCACAACATCATTTTTTAGTATTTGAAATAGCTCAACTGGAATCCCATCACGTCCACTAGCTTTGTTCATAGTGATGCTTCTTAAGGCCCACTTGACTTCTTATTCCATGATGTCTGGCTCTAGGTGAGTTATCACACACCATCGTGGTTAACTGGGCAATGAAGATCTTTTCTGTATAGTTCTACATATTCTTGCCACTTCTTCTTAACGTCTACTGCTTCTGTTGGGTCCATACCATTTCTGTCCTTTACAGATTAGGGATACAGATTAAGGAAAGCAGAAATAGACTGTGTATCAATACCTGATATATAATCATCATAAATGTTGCTGAAAGTATTTCTGCAGTTTTCACATATACTGTAAAACAGTTACATCGTTATCAACTTCTAGAAAATATGGATTGTAAATTGCAAAATATCATGGCTAGAATCTTTAAACAAATATATATAGTTTTCTAATTATGAAGTCAGTAAACATTTTTTGACAAAAGATCAGACAGTAGATACTTTAGGGTTTAAGGACCAAAAAACAAAAGTAAATATTTAATGCCTACCTTGTAGAAGAGAAGAAACAAAGGAAAAAAAATTGGAATACAATTTTTTAATACATGTCTACTAATGAGAATAAAGGATTTCTTTTTTTTTTTTTTGGTTTTGTTTTGTTTCATTACAATTCAAAGTTTGTGTTCCATATTATTAACATTTACAGATATTCATCTATTAATGTTAATTTGTGAGCAGATTTTACTTATTTCCTCTATGAAAATCTTTCCTTATGAGATCGATAATGCCAAACACTGGCATCAATCCACATGTATATACTCTTAGTAGAACATATTTACAGAACTCTGTTAGATTTTTCTTGATGTTTGCTTTTTGTCATATCATTACAAAGCAGGTAATCACTTTCAAGTAAAAATTATATGGAACCTCCTCCATTTTATAATTGAATGCATCTTGAAATATGGAAATTCCCTTTGAACTTTAATTGATGTCTGAATATTGCTGCTGGAATGGTAGTTTGAGCTTAGAAAATATATCAATGGAAAGTTTTATGCACATATACACTTTTTGCTTTTTGTTTTAACTTTTGACAACACAGTATATAAAGCAGCTTGACACTGTACATGATTTAAGCAATATTACAGTCATCAAAAGTTGTTTCAATATATTTGTTTTTCTTAAAGCACTGCTTGTCTTTGAACTAATTGAGAAACATGAATAAGTCTGTAGCAGAAGCTAATTTTTAAAACTATTCAGTGCTTTATAATAGTGGTTGAGGGAAGTTTTTCTCCCTTAGAAAAAATTCAATATCCATCCTTAGTATGGAGTAAAATTGAAGTGATTATGTTACTATTACAAGTACATTATGGCAGGTATTTAAATCTTGGATTTTTCCAATTATTATTGGAACAAAGAATGACTATATTATTCTTAACAGAAAGAATATCTATTCACTGAATGGCTTTACTGTATATGTAATTACATGTATTCAAAAATAAGAAATTGATTTTTTTTTCAATAGTGACAATGGCATCAAGTAGAACAACTTGTTATCTACTACACTTAAGTGATTTTATTTTGGCAATATTGTTAGAAGAAGAAAGCAGTATTCTGAATGTATTCTTATTTATTTAGTTCTACTTGGGAAAAATATTCCCATTTCTCCAGAAAGCATCAAAAGGTAGGGGAAAAAAAAACAATATTACCAAAGGAGCTGAAAATTATTTTTTTGTTATAGGGAAAATAGGATTAACTTCAGATGATATAATTTCAAAAATAATAATAGGATGGTTATCCCACCAGTTTAACTAACCATTGGAGTTTTGCTGGTTTTGAATTAAATTAGCATTTTCAAATGAAATAACTTTGTATAATATTTTATTGTAAATATTTGATTCTAGACTTTTTGCTTTTCTTAAATATGTATGCTCTTTCCTCATCTCTCCAAAATTAATCATAAATATATAGCAAGCTATACTAAATATATTACCATTTCATCTTTCATTATAACTACTAGATATATTTTTTCTAATTACACTATTTACATCATCAATTACATATTTCTATTCTTCTTGTATTATGACCAACCTAGACAGCATATTAAAAAGCAGAGACATTGCTTTGCCAACAAAGGTCCATCTAGTCAAGGCTATAGTTTTTCCAGTAGTCATGTATGGATGTGAGAGTTGGACTACAAAGAAAGCTGAGAGCCGAAGAATTGACACTTTTGAACTGTGGTGTTGGAGAAGACTCTTGAGAGTCCCTTGGACTGCAAGGAGATCCAACCAGTCCATCCTAAAGGAAATCAGTCCTGGGTGTTCATTGGAAGGACTGATGTTGAAGCTGAAACTCCAATACTTTTGGCCACCTGATGTGAAGAGCTGACTCATCTGAAAAGACCCTGATGCTGGGAAAGATTGAGGGCAGGATGAGAAGGGGACAAGAGAGGATGACATGGTTGGATGGCATCACCGACTCAATGGACATAGGTTTGGGTAGACTCTGGCAGTTGGTGATGGACAGGGAGGCCTGGCGTGCTGCAGTTCATGTAGTTGCAAAGAGTCGGATACAACTGAGCGACTGAACTGAACTATATTATTATTACTATTCTTATTTTGTTGGGGAGGAGGTAGGTAGCTATAGGAAAATTTTGATGCAAAGAATTCATGGAACATTAATATCATCTTGACTAACAAATTTTTCCTCTTGTTTTATTTTACTTCATTTTCTCCATTTGATCCTTATTCACATTCCAATATTTCTATAACTATTACTTTATGTATTTAATATATATTCTTAGTTAGATATGTGTAATCCTAGAGAAAGCATATAAAATTATCCACCTTGTTTAACCAAATTAGTGTTATGCTGTAGGTTTCATCTTCCATTTTAGTCAAGTCTGTGTTTTTAAGTGTATCTTTTCTCTATATTTAAATAGAGCATATTGCTTCTAACTGTCCCTTAGTAAACCATCTTATCATTCATTTTCTTGATAACCACCTAGAATGTTACAACGAATATCATATAAAGAATATACATGTGCCAGTCTCTTTGTGAGCACTTGTATGATAATTAGGACTCAAATAAGTACAAGATAAGTATTAAAATCCATTCTGCAGTCATAGAATATTTGCATATTTAATGAAAATTACCATAATTTGTCCAGAATGGATGAAGAAGTTTAGTCCAACATTAAATGCCAAAGTGTTCCTGTTTTCATTTATTCTCACAAACACTTGACTGAATTGTATTTCAAAATTTTTACCAATAAAATATGTACAAATTTAAATTTCCTTTTTTTTTTTACTGTTTTAATATTTTGGTATCATTAAGACAGCTTCATAAATCAGTGACTTAAGACTTTTTTTTTTCCAAATTCCACTGATACTCATAGACAAAGCAAGCATATTGGTCACAAAGAGGTTTTCAGTGTCTAACAGTAGCAAGCCAGGCTTCAACAGTGAACCATGAACTTTCAGATGTTGAAGCTGGATTTAGAAAAGGCAGAGGAAACAAAGATCAAATTGCCATCCACTGGATCATTGAAAAAGCAAGAGAGTTCCAGAAAAACATCTACTTCTGCATTATCGACTGCGCAAAAGCCTTTGACTGCATGGACCACAACAAACTGGAAAATTCTTCAAGTGATGGGAATACCAGACCACCTGACCTGCCTCCTAAGAAATCTGTATGCAGGTCAGGAAGCAACACTTAGAACTGGACATGGAACAACAGACTGGTTCCAAATTGGGAAAGGAGTATGTCAAGGCTCTTTATTGTCATTCTGCTTATTTAACCTCTATGCAGAGTACATCATAAGAAATGCTGGACTGGATGAAGCACAAACTGGAATCAAGATTGCTGGGAGAAGTATCAATAACCTCACATATGCAGATGATCACTACCCTTATGGCAGAAAGTGAAGAACTAAAGAGCCTCTTGACAAAAGTAAAAGAGAAGAGTGAAAAAGTTGCTTTTAAATCTCAACAATCAGACTACTAAGATCATGGCATCTGGTCCCATCACTTCATAGCAAATAGATGGGGAAACGATGGAAACAGTGACAGCCTTTATTTTACTTATTTATTTTTGGCTCCAAAGTCACTGCAGATGGTGACTGCAGCTGTGAGATTAAAAGATGTTTGCTCCTTGGAAGAAAAGCTATGACCAACCTAGAAAGCATATTAAAAAATAGAAATATTACTTTGCCAACAAACGCCCATCTAGATAAAGCTATGGTTTTTCCATTAGCCATGTATGGATGTAAGAGTTGGACTATAAAGAAAGCTGAGTGCCAAAAGAATTGATGCTTCTGAACTGTGGCGTTGGAGAAAAATCTCGAGCGTCCATTGGACTGCAAGAAGATCCAACCAGTCCATTCTAAAGGAAATCAGTCCTGAATATTCATTGGGAGGACTGATGTTTAAGCTGAAGTTTCAGTATTTTGGCCACCTGATGCGAAGAGCTGACTCATTTGAAAAGACCATGGTGCTGCCAAAGATTAAAAGTGGGAAGAGAAGGGGACGACAGATGGTGAGATGGCTGGATGGCATCACTGACTCGATGGACATGAGTTTGAGTAAACTCAGGGAGTTGGTGATGGACAGGGTGGCCCAGAGTGCTGCAGTCCATAGGGTCACAAAGCGTCAGACACAATTGAGTGACTGAACTGAATATTGGCAAGGGATTGCTACCTATTATATACTGAGATTTTAAAATTAATAAGAAATAACTGTGATTCCAATAAAAGNCAGGGTGGCCCAGAGTGCTGCAGTCCATAGGGTCACAAAGCGTCAGACACAATTGAGTGACTGAACTGAATATTGGCAAGGGATTGCTACCTATTATATACTGAGATTTTAAAATTAATAAGAAATAACTGTGATTCCAATAAAAGTTGAACATAGGAATTCCCTGTCAGTTGAGTGGTTAGGAATTAGGACTCTCCTCTTAGTCAGATAACTAAGATACCATAAACAACACAGTGAGACCAAACTAAAAACGAAGTTAAATGTCAGGCAAAGAACATGTACAAGGACTTGACTGAAAGAAATCAGAATAGCTAAAACAAAACAAAACAAAACAAAACAAAACAAAACATACAAACAGATGTTCCACCTCACTGGTAGATAGCAATATGCAAGTCAAACTGAAAAGTAAAACCCAGTTTGTTTATAGAAAGGATGGAAAAGTCCCTTCCCATTAAATTAAAAACAGAGTTAAAACATCAATTAATGGTTTTACATATTCTTAGATTTTTTTGCAAAATCACTACCTACATTTGGGAATAGTTACTCCCAAGATTTCTACTCTTGGTATAAATAATATAAAATAATGTTTAAATTTACTACTATTCAATTAAGTAATACTGAAGTCTCTGTTTTTATTTTTCTCTCTTATATATAAATTTACCATTTGTCTACCTTCTAGTAGTTTAAAGATGTTTGACAGGCTCATAGTGTCACTGATAAGTACACAGTTAATCTTCGAAGGCACTTTAATTGGAAAGTGCATATAAAAACACTGATGTGCATCTATTTACCTTCTTCTGAGCATATCTTTCTATTTATTGTCATAAAATTACTCTGTGAACAGTTGATTTCTGATTCAGCAGCTTTCTCAGTTACCATTATTATCTGTAAACTGCAACTATAGTGGTAAGATTTAGAAGTTATAAAATCTGACAATAAAACAGTGTTGAAATATGCTTCCAGGGAAATATTTTGTTTCATTTAGCCTTGAATATAATTTTTTTGGTTTAATTTAAAAACCAACACAGTAGGGAAGAGCTTATACATTTTAGGAGAGGCTAAAATACAAAATGAAAAACTGGTTTTGTATTATCCAGTTAATGTTTTGTGACATACTGAGGCAGGCATTATTATGTATTACCAAACTCTCTTTTTTTTAATTAATTAATTTTAATTGGAGGCTAATTACAACACTGTGGTGGTTTTTTTTTTTTTTTGCCATACATTGACATGAATCAGCCTCAAGTACACATGTGTCTCCCAGTCCTGAAACCCTTTCTCACCTCCTTCCCCATCCCATCTCTCTGGGAGGTCCAGTGCACTGGCTTTGAGTGCCGTTTCATGTATCAAACTTGGACTGATCATCTATTTCACATATGGTAATATACATGTTTCAAAGTTTCAGTGCTATTCTTTCAAATCATCCCACCCTTGCCTTCTCCCACAGAATCCAAAAATCTGTTCTATATATCTATATCTCTTCTGCTGTTTCACATATACGGTCATCATTACCATCTTTCTAAATTATATATATATGGGTTAATATACTGTATTGGTGCTTTTCTTTCTTACTTCACTCAAGTTAATAGACTCCAGTTTCATCCACCTCTTTAGTACTTAAATGTGTTCAATAGCTGAGTAATATTCCATTGTGTAAATGTACTTTATCCATTTATCTGCCAATGGACATCTATGTTGCTTCCATGTCCTAGCCATTGTAAACAGTGCTGTGATGAAAATTGGGGTACACCAGTCTCTTTCAATTCTGGTTTACTCGGTGTGTATGCCCAGCAATGGGATTGCTGAGTCATATGGCAGTTCTATTTCCAGTTTTTAAGGAATCTTCACACTGTTCTCCACAGTGGCTGTACTAGCTTGCATTCCCACCAACAGTGTGAGAGGGTTCCTTTTCTCCACACCCTCTTCAGCATTATTGTTTGTAGACTTTTTGATAGCAGCCATTCTGACTGGCGTAAGACAGTACCTCACTGTGGTTTTGATTTGCATTTCTCTGATAAGGAGTGATGTTGACCATCTTTTCATGTGTTTCTTGACCATTTGTATGTCTTTGGAGAAATGTCTGTTTAGTTCTTTGGCCCATTTTTTTGATTGGGTCGTTTATTTTTCTCGTGTTGAGCTGCATGAGCTGCTTGTATATTTTTGAGGTTAATTCTTTGTCAGTTGCTTCATTTGTTATTATTTTCCCCATCCTGCTTTAATTATTGCCATATACATGGGAGACAGCATTTAACTTAATCAAAATAGACTGAGAAGGTGAAGAATCCACATGCAATGCACCAGACCTAGGTTTGATCCCTTGGTCAGGATGATACCCTGGAGAACAGAATGTCTACCCACTCCAGTATTCATGCCTGGAGAATCCTATGAACAGAGGAGCCTGGTGGTCTACGGTTCATGGGGTTGCAAAGAGTCAGACATAATTGAGTGACTATTGCTTTTACTTTCACTTGAAGGACAGCATTTAACTTAATCAGAAAAGACTGGCTCTCAACTTGAAGCACCTGGGTGTTTTATCCTGATTAATATCTCTGTTCAATTATAAAAATTCAAGCCTCTCAACCAGCCATGGTTGACTTTCACCCCTGTGTTATTGTCCACATTCCCCTCATTTGAAAAATCATCACTGCTGTTACCTTTATACACAAATTACTCTATAAATTCTTCTCTGTTATCTCAAATCATCTCAGAAATTTTCTTTAACCTCTCTGTGTCATGAGCAAAGCCCTTGGGAATCTCCAGGAAAAAATAAGACAGAATTTGCATAATGTCTGCATTCTCAGTCCTGACGGACTCTCTTGTGACCCCATGGACTATAGCCTGCCAGGGTCCCCTGTTCCTGGAATTCTCCAGGCCAGAATACTGGAGCGGGTAGCCATTCTCTTCTCTAGGGGATGTTCCCAACCCAGGGATTGAACACACATCTACTGCATTTGCAGGTTCTTTACCACTGCGCCACCTGGGAAGCCCAAGACAGAACTTAGGCAATAAAGTCTAACCTCTTCTTTTATGTTTAGTCTAGTTTCACTTGTCCATAGGGGCCTTGGACTTAACACACTGGGTTAGAGTTTCCAGCACACACCCACTCCCTATCTTGGCAGCCGCATTTAGAAATGGCTCAAGATGGCAATGGTGCAGAAGTGCTGTGATTTGAAGTGCTTCAGCCTGAAGTGCTCTGAGCAAAAAGACTGCAAAGACTCTGCATCTCCTTATGCAGACGAGAGTATGGATGATGATAATCAGCAAAAACTTATAAGGGGAATTTGGCAAGCAAGGGAAAATGATCGGTGGACCCTGATGGGAACAGTGTCTTTGTGCAGTTTGTCAGATACCAGGATGAGCTTTCAGCTCTTTCTCAGAACTGGGGCAAGTTAAAATTCAGGAAACTGTAGTGAGGAGAGAAGCCTGACGAATGTCTGGTCAAGACAAAACAGAAGGCATGAATGGGCAACTAAGAGCATTCAGTCAGTGGGAATGAAAGTCTTCTCTACTCCAGGAAATGTGGTTTCTCTGCTCAAACTGGATCATGGTGGGCAGGGGCTCCTTGGTTTGTGGACCATGGGAAACTTTACTAACACCAAATCCTCTGCAATCCCACCTTTCCCTGTGGGGAAACATTCTGAAACATCATCCCAACAAAAGCCCGTTAACAACTCTCAGGAACTAAAAATAGAATTATCTGGGTAATAGATTAAGGACTCACCTTTTTCTTTTCCTTTGGGCTTCATCCTCACTTACTCATGGGATGCCGCTTGCAGAGACCTTGCCCCTGACACTTCAGGTCAGAGTTCCTAGTGCAAAAGTGCACCTGACACTTCAGTTCTGGGACCCTCAAGATGGCGGTGGTGGGCGGTGTGCCAAGGAGGTGCTGCACCCTTCACTGGGCTAAAGCTTGAGCAGCTCAGCTGTGCGTCTGCCCTGCGGGCACCTCCTCCCAGCCCAGACAAGGTCCCCATTAAGCAGCCCCGCCCATCACCTGTGGAGAAAGCATGGCCTCTACAGAACGCAAAGTCACACCTTCTCTTTTTTTTTTTCAGTTTATTTTTATTTTTATTTTTATTGGTAATTTATTTATTTATTTTTAAATTTAACTTTACAATACTCTATTGGGTTTGCCATACATCGACATGAATCCACCACAGGTGCACACAAGCTCCCAATCCCGAATCCCCCTCCCACCTCCCACCCCCCAACGTCTCTCTGGATCATCCCCGTACACCAGCCNTTTTTTTTGAATCATTACCATAGTATAAAATTAGATTTCTTTATTTAGTGTTTAACAGTATTATAAAAATACACAAGTTAGAGCTTTCAATCACTACAACAACTGGAAGAGTTAGATAACACCCAAGCGCATTCTCTAAAAGTCATTCAATAAATTTAAAATAGGTTAATGTGTAAAAATTTATAGTAATAACTTTCTCTCCACATATATCTCTCCTGTTCCTAGCACTAGACACAAATATACACAATAAATAATTCTAAAGGGCCCTTTTCCCAAAATGATGGTGACAATGTTTGCCATTTACATGTAACAGAAAACAGTAAAAATTTTTACATTTAAGTCTATGTTCTATGTTTGACATACATTTTAAACCTGTAACTCACAAGTTAGTTCCAGAAACATCTTTACTGCATTCTAAGAAATAGAATAACTAGATTAAGTGCCCATTTCTTTACTTAACATTACTTTGCAATAGTTAAGTCTTGTAGAATATGTGATTACTTCTCATCTTCTATCGCTATACTCCAACGTAAGAAAAAATGATTAGATAGTCTTTTTTTTTTTACATTACACATTCACCAATTTCTGAGTGCTTTTCTATTTTACAACGGTTTCCCCACATTTAGTTGTTGCTTTAGACGGGGAGAATTTAATATTAATATTTAAAGATGAATATTCAGGGAACAGTTCTGGGTGATAACTTTATGTTTCAAAGGTCAAAGGACTTATCAGTACAATTCAGTAGCTCAGCTGTGTCTGACTCTTTGGGACACCATGGACCACAGTACACCAGGCTTCCCTGTCCATCACCAACTCCCAGAGCTTACTCAAACTCGTGTCTATTGAGTTGGTGATGCCATCCAACCATCTCATCCTCTGCTGTCCCCTTCTCCTCCCGCCTTCAACCAAAAGTCTTACAATTGTCACCTAAAATGCTCTAAGGGAGCTCTGGAACCTCCTTATCACCAGATTTTGGCTGGAATATATAGTAAATTATCCTAGAGAGGTGGAATGTTTTCAGGCGGGTAAGTTAGGTCTGAGTTATTTTAGGAATATGGACTTAAGCTGGTAGAAGCCATGCAAGAGTTTGGCTAATTTTCTCCATGGATGGAGCTGGATAGAACCATCATTTGCCAAAAGTTCTGCAGTTCTCATAACCAAGTAACTTTCTGATTTACATTTACATTCCAACATATATTTCTGTTGTCTTAAGAGAAACAGCCCACAACATAAGAACTGTGAGTTTAAGTTTTATTCAGGTTCCTACTGAGGATGAAAGTATGAGAGACAGCCTCTTAATTAGCTCTGGAAAAACTGCTCTGAAGAAGTAGGAGAGAAGCCAGTTTATGCTTCATTTTGGCTTCCCTGGTAGCTCAGACGGTAAAGCATCTGTCTGCAATGCAGGGGATCTGGGTTCAATCCCTGGGTTGGGAAGATGCCCTGAAGAAGGAAATGACAGCCCACTCCACTACTCTTGTCTGGAAAATCCCATGGACGGAAGAGCTTGGTAGGCTATAGTCCACGGGGTCACAGAGTTGGACATGACTGAGCAACTTCACTTTCTTATGCTTACTCTTACTAATACAGCAAGAATCTTTACCAGCTAGAAAAATGATGCTGTTATTGAAGCTTCCAGAAAAAGCACAGGGGTGAAATAAAATGTTTTGAGAGTTGAGCTTTCCTCTTGAGATGTATAATGCCCATAGGCTCTGGAACCAGAGATATGACAGTCCTGATAGTAGATGGCACTTAAGGGTCCAACTGTCACATGCTTCACCTGGAGACTGAGTGTAATCTTATCTCAAGTCCCTTCAGATAAAACAATGCAACACCAAAATTGGCAAAAAATAATGCAATTATCCTGTATTCCAGCTGTAGATGTTAAGAGCTTGACCTAGTCCTAAAGACAAAGAATAACCTGAACTTCAATGTCACTTAAAATACACATCCAGACAGAACTTTCTCATGTAAGGATAAATTAAAGAATTAAAGAAGGGAAGAAAGAAAGGTGAAAACAGAAGGAAGTGCAGAATACAAGGACAAAGTGATTGGAAGGATGAAAGGACAGAGAGAGATAAAATAACATTATAGATAAACACAAATAAATAATAAACAATGATTCAGAAGATTCTTTTTGAACATGTGGTTTATATAAAAACACTAAGGAAAATTTTTGTAAGGAAGACTTTCAGGAAATATAGAACAGATTGAAGAAAAAAAGGCTGAAGAAAAAAAGCTACAAAAGGAGATGAAAATAAAAATGAATAGTATGCAAAAATGTTGTATAAACCAAAAAGAGCAAAAGAAAAAATAATACTGTAAACAATTTAGAAGATCATTTACAGTGGAAAACAATGTAGCAATGTGGAGGGAAAATCTGAGAAACAATCCTACATTTAAGAAAATAAGGAACTAGAGATATAGTGTGATACAGATGTTAGACTAACATATGCATTAGGAAATATGAACAGGATCTATACTCAGAGAAATAAATTTTTTAAGCCATAAAGAATAAGAAAGTAAAGTTAAGCCTAATTAAAAAATGATAATATGTATTTTAAAGTTCTTTCAGGAAAGATCAATGAAAATAAACCCATCTTTTTTTTCTGGAATGCCAAGAAAGGAAGTACAATCTTTTCCAATACAGTCTTAAGTTCTCCATAGTCACTTATTTTTCTTTTTTTATTTAAAAATTAGCTTTTAATATTTTTCTCTTTAGTATAGTAGAAATTGTGCTTCTTTATTTAGTTTGAATACAATGGAGAAGGTGTTTGAGACAGGGCATTGGGGACAATGAGGGTTGTAACTTCCATAAGTAAGACTTTTCATCTAATTCCACTGTTTGGTCTCATTTCCTTTCTATCGAGGATTTTAGATGGTTGTTATGCTTCCTGCTTTTTCTTCAACTATGAATTCCATATATTCTTGGTTGCTAATGACTTGTTTCAATTTGAACTGTCAACAGGGTTTCATTTAATCTTTCTCTTGAAAATAATTTTGAACCTTCTTTCAGTTCAGTTCAGTTCAGTCACTCAGTCATGTCTAACTCTTTGCGACCCCATGAATCGCAGCATGCCAGGCCTCCTTGTCCATCACTGACTCCCGGACCTGCCTCTTGAGAAACCTATATGCAGGTCAGGAAGCAACATTTAGAACTGGACATGGAACAACAGACTGAACCTTCTTTACTGCAAACTAAATCACTTCATAGTTGTCCAGGCAAGAATACTAGAGTGGATTGCCCTGCTCTCATCCAGGGGGTCTTCCTGACCCAGGGATCAAACCCTTGTCTCTTACGTCTCCTGTATTGGCAGGCAGGTTCTTTT
>SJYV01054388.1:160276-201486 GCA_006410875.1 Neotragus pygmaeus
TTTTTTTTTTTTTTTTTTAATTTTTATTTTACTTTAGCCGATTATACAGAATGAAGTAAGCCTGAAAGGCAGGCAGGTTCTTTACCTCTAGTGTCACCTGGGAACCTTCTTTACTAAGGGATTTAGTTCTATCTTTCTAATGAGGTCTTGCAAGGAAATGGAGACAATCTAAATACTTATTCTATTATCTCAAAAATTTCTTCAATTGGTAACTGAAATAGCATGCACATATAATTGAGGGACAAAGTTTAAGTAATATAAATCTTTATAATATGGCAGGAAAAAATAAGAGCAAGAGAACATAAGAGAAAGAAGTGAGAGAAATTGTGGTGGAGAGATGTATAAATGTGCTAGTTGCTTGATCTAAAAGTACTAAGCACAAGATGTTAAAAGTCATTTGAACAAGAAATAGTTTTCTAAGTATTAAATATATGTAAGGAGAAAATTCTTGAGTGCTTTGCATATCTCCTGAAAAGGAGAATTACAGTTATTTTTGCTCTGGGTAATCTTTTCAAGGATGTTTGTATAGTAAGCAACCTTGAAAGATAGAGAATGCCTCCCTCTGAGCAGATATAACTCTCTAGGATAATAAGATAATAACTCTCATAGGGATAAAGATTGGCAGGTTTTCCAGCAACTCCTTACACACGCTGGGGCTTCCTAATGTCAGGGTTCATCTCCTAAAAAGCAGTTCCACTGCATGTGAAAGCATCCTCTGGCCTTCACTGTGTTCCACTGTAGGAATTGGGGCTTGGGGAATGAGCAAAAGTAGCATGTCTGGGGCTACTGTTATTTCATTGACCGGTATATTTTCTTTTCTTCCTGGCAAAGTTATTTATAAAGTTGTTGCTAGTGAATTTATGAATTCACAAATAAACTAAAATCCTAGACCTTTCAAAGCTCTTGACAGCATGCTATTTAAAAACACAATCATTAACAGAAATCACTCACACATCGAAAAATTTGAAGTGTTGGCAGGAAGATGTATGTAAAAACTCTAAATTATTGTATCCCTCAAGGGTAGTCAGCAAATAATGCCTTATATCTATTCCCCATCAACACACAGTATTATAATCATGCTATGTAGAGTTAGAAACATAGGCCAACAAAAGACTAAAGAATGTAACGTTCAAAAATATTTGCCTGTGACAAGTCCTAGAATAGGAAAGACAGAACATTGTAGTTTCTCATGAGATGAAAATCTTTCATTTTTTTAATGAATTATATAATAATGAAACCTGGAAATATAATTCTTTAAGTATCCTGTTAGAATAATTTCAAATAGTTACTTTAAAAAAAAGTAAACATAGTATGATAGAGGTTTTTTTCTCTACTATATTAAAAAAGTGCCAGAAAACAATTGAAGTAGTTTCTGTAGAGTTAAAGGAAATTTATGAAGCCCCAAAATACATAATTAGGACAAGTTTTTCTTTCATGAATTTAAACAACAGAAAATCATTCTCAAATATGAAAAAATTTTTATTTATACTACCCATTTAGCATCTTTAAAAGTATTTCTTAGATACCTAGCGAAAGTTAATCAAAACAAAAAAGTTCAAGGCGGGGGGCAGAGTATAAAATATCTGGCAGGTCATCATTAAGAACTTATCAACACACATAATTTGTAACATGTTTCAAGATTCCTTTGGACAGTTGTTTGCTCAAAAAACCATTACTAGTCTGCATATATAGATGATCAGGTAAATAAAGGGACATTGTGATAGTGTTATTTCACTAAGGCAAATGAATTAAATCTTAATAAGAACAGGTTCTTTACAATTTGATATTCCTTAGTAAATAAATACAGGAGAATGGGAAATCTCTCCTCAAAGAGTTTGAGAACACATGGAGAGCTCTAAATAAGATTGTACTATTTTAAAGCAAAACTACACTTTGTGAAATACTACAGCTCAAAATCTCAATGTGTTAAAGTAATTAACATTTTAGACTGTGTGAGTGATACAGGCTTTAAAACTAAATGTCATAAATTCATTCTTTCAAAATCTCTGATTTTCAATGCTTAAAGCATTAAACATGCATCAATTTAATAACATATATGCAGGTCAGGAAGCAACAGTTAGAACTGGACATGGAACAACGGACTGGTTCCAAACAGGAAAAGGAGTACGTCAAGGCTGTATATTGTCACCCTGCTTATTTAACTTATATGCAGAGTACATCATGAGAAATGCTGGGCTGGAAGAAGCACAAGCTGGAATCAAGATTGCCAGGAGAAATATAAATAACCTCAGATATGCAGATGACACCACCCTTATGGCAGAAAGTGAAGAGGAGCTAAAAAGCCTCTTGATGAAAGTGAAAGTGGAGAGTGAAAAAGCTGGCATAGAGCTCAACATTCAGAAAACGAAGATCATGGCATCTGCTCCATGACTTCATGGCAAATAGATAGGGAAACAGTGTCAGACTTTATTTTGGGGGGCTCCAAAATCACTGCAGACGGTGACTGCAGCCATGAAATTAAAAGACGCTTACTCCTTGGAAGAAAAATTATGACCAACCTAGATAGCATATTGAAAAGCAGAGATATTACTTTGCCAACTAAGGTCCATCTAGTCAAGACTATGGTTTTTCCAGTGATCATGTATGGATGTGAGAGTTGGACTGTGAAGAAGGCTGAGCGCTGAAGAATTGATGCTTTTGAACTGTGGTGTTGGAGAAGACTCTTGAGAGTCCCTTGGACTGCAAGGAGATCCAACCAGTCCATTCTGAAGATCACCCCTGGGATTNGATCATGTATGGATGTGAGAGTTGGACTGTGAAGAAGGCTGAGCGCTGAAGAATTGATGCTTTTGAACTGTGGTGTTGGAGAAGACTCTTGAGAGTCCCTTGGACTGCAAGGAGATCCAACCAGTCCATTCTGAAGATCACCCCTGGGATTTCTTTAGAAGGAATGATGCTGAAGCTGAAACTCCAGTACTTTGGCCACCTCATGCGAAGACCTGACTCATTGGAAAAGACTCTGATGCTAGGAGGGATTGGGGGCAGGATGAGAAGGGGATGACAGAGGATGAAATGGCTGGATGGCATCACTGACTCAATGGACATGAATCTGGGTGAACTCTGGGAATTGGTGATGGACAGGGAGGCCTAATATGCTGTGATTCATGGGGTCACAAAGAGTCAGACAGGACTGAGCAGCTGAACTGAACTGAACTGATGATACAACAAATAAATAGATTTTTCTGGTTTATAAATTTCATTTCCTTATTGATCATCTTTGGGTTAAGCCAGATGCTGCTGCTGCTGCTAAGTCGCTTCAGTCGTGTCTGACTCTGTGTGACCCCATAGATGGCAGCCCACCAGGCTCCACTGTCCCTGGGATTCTCCAGGCAAGAACACTGGAGTGGGTTGCCATTTCCTTCTCCAATGCATGAAAGTGAAAAGTCAAAGTGAAGTTGCTCAGTCATGTCCAACTCTTAGCGACCCCATGGACTGCAGCCTACCAGGCTCCTCTGTCCATGGGATTTTCCAGGCAAGAGTACTGGAGTGGGGTGCCATTGCCAGATACTTAGGTCTTAAACATTCTTCGTATCTGGCAGCATAAATTATCTGGATGTGCAATATGGAAGTTCTTCACATAACCACTATGATTCTTGAAGTACTTGATAAGAATTATAGTATTTTTGGATTAAAAAAAAACCAAAATAGTTGTTTTAAAGTACTCTTCAAATAAGAGTTTAGATAGTAAATAAAATTCACATTGAAATGTAGTATAAGTTCCACATAGAAGATATTTCAATTCCAGAATATTTCTTTACCTCATTTTAAATTCAAAGATCACCAGAGAAAAAATCAAGTAATTCATGCCTCCAATTTCTTCCAATTGGATGGGAAAATAAAATATGATTTATTAAATTTTATTTGTGGAAATGTTTAGAATGATGATTGTGCTCTAGGACATGGGCTTGTACTTGTGGAAATTTACAATTTATAAAAAATTTAAGGGACATTTTGCTTGGGGGAAAAATAAATCATATACTGTCTTTTAGTGAACAGTTCGTACTTATAAATTAAGTCACATACATGAGGAAATATTTTCCAAAAAATATTTTCATACTTGGGTTCAGTGATTACTGCTGTGGCAGGAAGGATGAGTGAGAGAGTAAATGCATTATCTGTATGCCCTAGTAATTCCCTCAGGTTGCTGTTCTCCATACCAAAGTACTATGCTAACAGATATTATGCTAGCAGATTTTCTAATTTCTGATGTATATTTCTAAATTAATCATTGATTAGCTTAGTTTTTAAGGTGCATTAATAAAACATTAAGGTCATATATACATATATGGTTTCAGATTGTTGGAGTGAAATTTTTGTGTTACAAATATTACTATACAGGATTAAATCTTCCACACTTTATATTGCAATGGCTTATAAACATTTTTAAAGTTGGCATACTATATAAATCAAAATCTTCCTCTTTGTATAGTGAGTTTTAAGACAAAATGCCACTCTTAATTTCTCTTCAAAATCAGTAATCGTAAGATTGGAATTTGAAAGACCTGTGCTCATTATAAAATTTTTATTATTTCACTGTGTTTATAGATACTAATAACACCATAGGGTCCAGTGATGGAAACACCTGTCACCCTGACAAATATTGATTAAATCACTTGGAATTACCTGAGGCACATCGGGAGTTAAAGGAGACTTGATTACACATGTATATATGTTTGATTAAAAATTGTCCTTTAGTAGAACGTAAATGAAGCAAATATTGAAACAGGGAGTGTTTTCTCACAGGAAAAACTGTTTCTCACTCATTTGCATTTAATACTGAATTTCTTAATTATTTAGACATATATGCAACACATACTATTTAATTTTATATATTTAAATACTTATATATATTCAAATATAATCTTGCTACTCTTCACACTTGGTAATTTTAATTGGCAGCAGGGAGATACTTTTCCACAGAAGTAGAGAATTCTCTTCTTGTATATAGCCTTGGAAAAATGCCAGGATTTATTTAAATAGTCCCCATTTCCAACAACTTTCAAGTAAATATCATTGGTTTATAGATATCTGCGGGTTACACAAAATTGTTGTATATTTCATAATCATTGGTCTACTTACTAAAGTAGTATCTTATGTTTGTTGTATATTTCAGTGAGACAAAAATATGCAAGTGCTCTAAAATTCAACTGCCAGGTTGAAAAGTTAAAAAAGAAAAAAAATTAAGTTAAAGTCACCAAACTTTATAAGGCTCAAACCTTACCTATAAACTATATATACAGAATCCATGAGTGAAAGTCGCTCAGTCGTGTCTGATTCTCTGCAAATTCAGGATAATTTTCCTGAATTCTCCAGACAAGAATACTGGAGTGGGTAGCCTTTCCCTTCTCCAGGGGATCTTCCCAACCCAGGGAGTGAACCTAGGTCTCCTGCATTGCAGATGGATTCTTTACCAGCTGAGCCACAAGGGAAGCCCAAGAATACTGGAGTGGTTATCCAATCCCTTCTCCAGAGAATCTCCCCAACTCAGAAATTGAACCAGGGTCTCCTGTATTGCGGACGGATTCTTTATCATCTGAGTTATCAGAGAAGCCCAATAATATATGGTCTATAATATGTGACTTCTCCTGATCTTGAAAATAAAGAAAAGTCGATTATTATATGTTTTTTCTGATCATATATCCAACTATTTACTGATGGTCACTGAATATAATGATAAATGCTTGCTATTGCTACTATAATGTGAACCTAAGTATTATAACATAGGCATAACAATTTTTGAAGCAATATACATATTGCATTTCTGATAATTCTTAGCCTGCAATGACATTTAGCCAATAATATGACTTTAATTAATTTTCAGTATATTGTTAGTTCATACTTAGTAGTAGGAAAAAAAATCTTCACATTAATATATTTTAAAAGGGAATATAAAAGCAGTTGTAATTACCACGTGGTTTTTAAACATTTAACAGTGATATTCTAAAAGACAATTGATTATGATCATAGGTATTATCAGGAAGGCAATGCCAAAGATAAATTCATTAGGAAAAAATATATGGCAATGTTTTTTGATAGCTCACCACTGTCAGATAGATATAAGTTTAGAAATAGAGGAAGAATGTGGTAAAATGTGTTTCTGAGAATAGGAATATCTATAGATAGCTTTATTTTTAATAAATATTAATAAAGTCTTTTTGTGCTTACCTTTGCCCCCAAATATCTTACCTCTCATAAGCCTCTAAGTATTTTCTGAATAATACTTTAAAAGAAAATCATTTCAGTAGCCAGTAATTTTAGAAGGCAGCTGTTTGAGTGTAAAACAGTAGTCTCTAGGAAAAAAAAAAAATCATGTTCCTAACTGCTTCAAATTCTAGTGTCTTTATGTTTCTTTAAACTTAAATATTATATTACTTAAAAATAGCTTTGTCACTAAAGCATGTCTGCTTAGGGACCTACCCTATTCTTCCCCAAAGTTTCATTGTGTAATAAAATATATCAATAGACTCTAGTACATATGTGTGTCAGTAGTCTTAACACCTGAACCAAACTTTGCCTGAAAGTTTTCAGAACCTATGTGAGGAAGTTGTAAAATAAAAGAAATATTAAAATTAAAATTATGTAAGCTTAAATAATATTCTCAATTAAAATAACAAAGACATATTCATCATTTTCTAATATGTGTTACATTTTTGTATCATCTAAGTGATTGAGACAAGGCTGTGGTCCATGTGGAAAATTCTTAAAGAGATGGGAATACCAGACCACCTGACTGGTGTCCTAAAAAATCTCTATGCAAGTCAAGAGGCAACAGTTAGAAATGGACCTGAAACAACAGACTGGTTCCACATCAGGAAAGAAGTATATCAAGGCTGGATCCTGTCACCCTACTTATTTAACCTATATGCAGAGTACATTATGAAAAATGATGGACTATATGAAGCACAAGCTGAAATTAAGAGTGCCAGGAGAAATATCAATAACCTCAGATATGCAGATGACACCACCCTTATAGCAGAAAGTTAAGAAAAACTAATGAAAGAGGAAAGTGAAAAAGTTGGCTTAAAACTCAACATTCAGAAAACTAAGATCATGGTATGTGGTCCCATCAATTCATGGCAAATAGATGGGAAAACAATGGAAACAGTGAGAGACTATATTTTCTTGGTCTCCAAAATCACTGAAGATGGTGACTGCGGGCATGAAATTAAAAGATGCTTGCTCCTTGGAAGAAAAGCTATGACCAACCTAGACAGCATTATTAAAAAGCAGAGACATTACTTTGCCAACAAAGGCCCATCTAGTCAAAGCTATGGTTTTTCCAGTAGTCATGTATGGATGAGAGTTGGGTTATAAAGAAAGCTTAGTGTCAAATACTTGATGCTTTTGATCTGTGGTGTAGAACTCTCTTGGGAGTTCCTTGGACTGCAAGGAGATCCAACCCGTCCATCCTAAAGGAAATCAGTCCTGAATATTCATTGGAAGGACTGATGCTGAAGCTGAAACTCCAATACTTTGGCCATCTAATGCGAAGAACTGACTCATTTGAAAAGACCCTGGTGCTGGGAAAGATGGAGGGCAGAAGGAGAAGGGGGCAACAGAGGATGAGATGGTTGGATGGCATTACTGACTCAATGGTCATGAGTTTGAGTATACTCTGGGAGTTGGTGATGGACAGGGAGGCCTGGTGTGCTGCAGTCCATGGGGGTCACAAAGAGTCAGACACCACTAAGCGACTGAACTAAACTGAAGAGGATACAAAACTTATGAACGACTTTATTAGTCAAAATCTCAACTTTGACACAGTCATATGACTTTAAGCAAAGGAGTAATATGATCTAAGTTAACTTTTGATAGATCAATTTAGCAATTATGCTATGCCTCGTAGAATAATAGCAGAAGCAAGGAAACCATTTAGACAACCTTTGCTATCAGTTCTGGTTAAATAATTTGACAGACCAGTGCAAAATGAAAATATTGGATTGTCATTTTTAAAAATGTTCAAGAATTTCAAGAAGCCAACAGCAGAGTCCTTTTATCCACAGGGACCTACTGCACAGTTATATGTCACATAGGAAGCTGGTCCCATTTGCCATAATTCTTGGGTCTGGGTGGTGACAATATCAGTGCTGAACTGATCAAAAGTTGAATATTGAAGACTTAACAGACTGGATTTGTTTATAATGTCAATAAGGAAGATGACAGAAAGAGAGGAGACAAGCATAAACTTAGGTCACCACCCAGACCCAAGAATTGAGATAACTGTGCAGTAGGTCCCTGTGGATAAAAGGACTCTGCTCTTGGCTTCTTGAAAATTTTTAAAAATGAGAATCCAACATTTTCATTTTGCACTGGAGTATGAGATGGCAACCCACTCCTGTATTCTTGCCTGAGAAATCTCAGACAGAGGAGCTTGGAGGGCTACAGTCTATGCAGTCGTAAAGAGTCAGACAAAACTGAATGACTAAACACATATACAGTAGTAATTCAAGAAAATATATTTGTAATTGTTATCTTAATATGTGTGTGAGATCTCACATGTATTTTTGCACTTGATCCAGAGTGTCTTTAAGATACCTATTTACCTTATCCACTTGAAATAACTTCTTGATAAATTAAATACTGATGTTCAAGGAAAATAATTTGTATCTAAATATTTAAATCCTGGATTTATGATTAAATGACAGGGCATCTTTTTTACCTTCATTCTTAATTCTTAAATGATTACAAAGTGATTAATTTCTGGATTATAAAAATAATTCATAAGCAGTATAACACATTTTGTGCTAAAAATTGATAGGACCACCCTCATAGTAAGCTCATTATTTTTTGAAGCCCGTGTCTGTTAGTGTCTGTTGAGCTTTAAAATGTACACATTCTATGAGGCAAAAAGTGAACCTCTTCATAGCTTCCCCTATTTCCAATAGCATTCCTTCCTTGTGTTGACTTTTTGTTCTGTAATTTAAAATGCTCTGAGGACATAAATATCAAGTAAATTGCTTATAATTGCATTCCTACTTGTTATTAAATTCAATTAATAAGTATACTCTAAATATATATGAGAACGAAAGTATTCATTCAGGCTTTAATTTTCATGCTAATCTTTTGCTTATTTTCTAATCAATGCTGAAAAAAGCCTTAAGATGCTCTTCAGCTTCAACTCTGGAGGTCAACAAGGACATTGAAGAGCAGAGAGCTGATAAAATGGAGGCTACAAGGCAGAGCAAGCCACTGTGATTATTTCCTCGGTGTCTGTTTTGCAGAAAGATCTTGTTATCTGAAAAACTCAAGAAGATTATAAAGGTTATTTTTCAAGGTAGAAGATGTGTCAAAAAAAAAAACTACTCAATCATGCTGTCAAAGATTTGTGTAGCTGAAATTAGAATTTATATTAGAAAATGTATTTCTCTTCTATATTGGATAAAGTAGAGAACTCAAATTTATAATTAAATCTGTGTTTCATGAATTTGATGATGTCCAACAACTGAGGAATCAAAAACAGTGTTTTAACCAAGATGTGTAATTATTTTCTAAGGTAATGAAATAAAGAATGGATATAACATATCACAGAAACTATGATAGAATGGAGAGTTAATTTCATGTTTTATATTCATTTCAAATCAATTATAATGTTATGACTATCACAGATATTTATTTCTAGAAATGTATATTTTATACAAAATTTATATATAGATAAACTTATAAATTTAATATATAATTAATATCTATGAAATTTATATTAATACCACTGTATAGTATTTATCTGAACTTCTCCATATAATAAAATAATTAAAAGTATTTAGTGATTTTCACAATGTAATAATGTGTATGCATGTGTGTGTGGGTGTATTTTAAATGAGAAAGAAATAAAAAATGTTGACATATTGGTAGTTTTGTAAGCAAGTCTTTGAATTTCAAATAAGGGCTTCTCATATTGGATTTTCAAGTAATAATTCAAAATTTATTTGCAGTTTTATAAGATTCTACTTCATGATTCCCAACTGTTGAGATAAAAGACTCTAAGGAGCAATTTCTTGATGGATTTTAGTAGTGAAAAATATGAAAATAAAAAGCAAGGAAGCACAGTTAACATTTATCATACATTATTTCTATAATAAAAATAATTACTGATTGAGTCATCCAGGAACAATTTTTCTTTGAAAGAATAAGTGTATCACATGCAATACTAGAGATGCTGATTTTATATATGTATTAAAATATTTTAAAGGCACATAATACCATTTAAAAATATTTGTAATTCATTTTGGATTAAATATATATTAAAAGAGTGCAGTAATTAACAAACTAACACTTGACAGTATTTGTAATTCATATATACTCAGTTTTAACCAAAATTTCAAGCAATTAAAAATTTTAGATAATGTAAAATTCTACAGATTTCATAATTATGTGTAAACACAAAGTCCATAAACTCAATAAAGGGATCCAAAACGGTAATTTGAAGGTAGAAAAACTGTCCCAATATTATTTGATAATAATTACTGATAGTAATGTTTACATTCATCTCTGATATTTCTGTATTTTTATATCCATACTCAAATTAGATTTGTGAGCATTAAATCACATTTATGGATAGATGGAACTCTCTCAGTTCTTCAATTTATATAATTTTCTGTTATTATCTTCCAGAAGTTCAAATCAGTTTCACTAATGTAAAGATCCAAAAATAGTATATTGGACAATGCCTTCTGTCATATGGATATCCAAGAAAAGAAACTTCATCTCTGTTTAACAATTTTATCTGGATTTTTTTCTTCTGTCTACACCAAACACTAGCTGGATAATTAGTAATGAATACTTTATCAAATATTTAGCAAAATTACATATCATACACCATGCTAGATGCTGAATAAGACACATAAGATTATTTGTCTCTTGAAGTTTGCATTCTAGTGGGAAATTCAAACTTTGAAAAAATGTTTCCAAGTGTGCTGAATATAACCTAAGAGAAGAATACTGAAAGTGGAATTAAGAAAATCTAGAGGAATGGATCCTCAGTATGGTTTAAGAGGAGATTATATCTCCCAGTTTGCCTGGAACAGGTCAACTCATGCCCATTATATATACGTGTGTGTGTTCAGTAGTATCCAACTTTTGTGACCCTGCAGACTACAGATCTCCAGGCCCCTCTGTCCATGGGATTTCCCAGGCAAGAATACTGGAGTGGGTTGCCAATTTCCTTCTCTGGAAGAACTTCCTGACCCAGGGATCAACCCTGTATCTCCTGCATTGGCAGGTGGATTTTTTCCAGCTGAACCACCTGGGAAGCCCATTATATATCCACATGTTATTGTCAATAATACCCCATTTCACTCGCAAAATTGTCACTGTGTGAACAATAAATTGTATGTATGGTTTTTCTACTTAATGCTATGTTAATTTTCATTTCTCTCAATTATGTTTTGGTTTCGGTTAAATAATAAATATTCAAAAACTGGGCTCCTCAGGAACTCATAAAAATGTATATTGTTGATTGAAAAGAGTAGCTTTTTTTTTTTTCTTATCACACTTAGGAGGCAAAGCTATGGTGATCTTACAGAACTTATCATAAACTCACCTGGATGGTTGGTCAACTTCTGTTTACATAGAATGTCTTTAGGGAATATGCAGAAAAAAATATAAATCATCCTAAGCTAAATTGTGGATCTTCTTATTAAATTGATTAGATACATTGTTGTGATTTACAAGTGCCATAGCAGGAAGAAAGAAAATAATATCAATCTGGTAATTTATTTAGCAGCAAGTTATAGTTAAAATTGACTAAAATATAGAATATTTCTAAATTTATTTGAGCTTCTGTTTCTATTCTATTGAATTTTCCAATGTAATTAAAAAAAATCAACATCTTAAACTTCTCATTTCCTCCATAGAAGTGGCCTCTTATTCACCCAAATACTAGTTCTCCATGAGAACTACTTTCCAGACTAGAATTTGCTGAGATGTTTGTCTATTGTATGCCATGCACAAGCAGGTACAGCTTCTGATTTTCACTCTTTTAATGCTACAAACTCAGGTGTCCAGTCCCAGGTTTTCCTCATATTCCTGGGGTTCTATTGCTTCCACTCAGTTCAGATAATGCCACACTGTTACTTATTGGTTGCAAGCAATAGAAACCACTTTTGGTTGGGTAAGATATATCAGAGCATTTGTAGAATCAATGGGACAGTAGAACCTGGACAATAACTAAGAAAGTCAGTCAAAATCTTTCCACAGGAATAATCAGCTAAAGTTAGCATCACTGCCACCACTGATGCTTGATGAGCCCCATGCTCTCTGCTTCAGGACTCTGGCCGGCAGGCAGCTGCACTATGCCACTTGGTTTTATTTGCTTTCCCGACTCCCCTGTATTCCACTGAATGTTATCTACTTATTCTTTTGAAAGTCTTGGCAAATAAGAACCAAAAAAAAAAAAGGTTAATAAAGGACAATTAAAATAGTACAATGAATATATGGCTAGAGCATCACACTGGAAAACTGAAGACATTGCGATAGTGCTTTTGTCAATAGTAACTGAAGAGTATTTTTTAAAAACTCATCTACCTAAGTCATTCAGGTGCTATACACTAAACAGTCCATGACTCTTGGAAATCTTTATTGAATTGGTTGTATAGGTCTATTCTTTTCCATCTCTATTTTTTTCCCTTTAAATGTGCCTTCTCCTTTAATTATCTTATATATAATTTTCATTCACTTATAATTGTTTTATTAAGGCATATCATAAACTATTATAATGCAGTATAGACTATCATTTTCACATGAGTAAAATTATGTTTCATGTTATAATTTATTTTGTTTGTAGACTATAAATTGATGATGTAATATGTCCATTATGCCATTGTGGGTTATTTACTGCTCCTTAAGTACCGTACCAAAACATAGTGGCTTTAAACAATGCTAACGTAATTGTTCATGATGCTCTGAGTAGGAAACACGAGCTTGGCTCAGATGAGGGACTTTGCGAGGGGTTTCCCCTGCAGTTTTCATAGGGCAGCAGTCATAATATGACTTGATTGAGGTTGAACGGTCCCATACGTCTTTACTTACATGTGTAGCTGTGGTTCCTCAATTCTCATTCATGTGGTTTCTCGTGTGGCAGTGGCATATAATGCCCTTATGGCTAGAAGAGGAAAGGAAAGGATGTTAAACACTTCTTGATAAGTTATCTCTTGAACTCTAAAATCATCTGTACATCATCATCCTGTGAGTCAAAGGAAGTCACATTTCCAGTTCAGATTCAGTAGATGAGGAAATAAACTACTTCTTAATAGAAGTATAGCAAAGGTACTGCCAAAAAGAATACACATGGGGTAGGAGGAATCATTGACACATTGAAATAAATTAACTCCAATACTTAGCATAAGACTATACATAGCCAGTTTAGTTACAGAAATAACATTTTAATTTATTCTATTAAGGATACTACATTAAGTGGGAAAGCATAACCTAGAAGAATATAGTAGTAAAGGAAACTTTTAGCAGTTTTTACACTTTCATACTAGTATGTTATTTCTATCTCATTCAAATACATTTTCAAAAACAGGGTAGAATACTGTCTGAAAACAAAGGATTTTTTGATTCATGTTATGGAAAACAGCAAGTGAAAAATAGCAAGATAAAATAAATATTAAATCAGTAATAAATAATTTTGATAAACTATAACATTCAATATAGAAAATGAATGGCATCTTTTACTATTGAGTAAAGTATAAGATAATTCAATTAAAAATGGCATCATTTTAGTTCTGTTTACATTTGCTATCCTGGTGTATGCTTGTATTGCTCATAACAAAGCACCACAGTGGGAACAGAGAAATGACCAATTTACACTGACATTAGGATTCATATTAGGTAAGGGGAAAAAAGGAAGTCATGTATGTAAGAAAGTGAATGAGTACAACGTGATAATTTCTACCATCCTAGAACAGAACAATAAGACTTCTGATTACCTTAGCATTTCATCTCCTTGACCTACTTATAAGAACTCACTGTTGTCACAGGAGTTGTAGAATCTAATTTATTTGCAAAGACCTGCGTGGAAAAGGAGTTTACAAATCTCCCTTGGTAATCTTTTTATGGTCCAGTATGAATTTCTGTCAAGTGTGTCTTCCTGTTGTCCAATCTAAATCACTCCTGCTGGGTTTTAAACATATCTCCATGTCTTCTACTCTCAGTGGAAATGAACAGCAGCTGGTTATAATACTCCAGGTACTTGAAGGTTACAGTTTTTAAAGGCACTCATTTAATCTGCTCTTAAAAAAAAAAAAAAAAACTCATGAATTTCTGCATATATTCTTTACAAGATCATTGAATGTTTTTAGGAGTTAGTTTATTTTTTTTTCTTTTAAACAATTTATATTTTTTTTAAATAACACCAAAAACATTTTACATTGGAGTATAGCTAATTAACAATGTTGTGACAGTTCCAGGTGAACAGTGAAGGGACTCAGCCATATATATACATGTATCCATTCTCCCCTAAACCTCCCTCACATCCAGGCTGGCACATAATATTGAACAGAGTTCAATGTGCTATACAACAGGTTTTTGTTGATTACCCATTTTATTTATTCATTTATTTATTTTTAAATTTTTACTTTATTCTACTTTACAATACTGTATTGGTTTTGCCATACATCGACATGAATCCACCACAGGTATATAGGAGCTCCCAATCCTGAATCCCCCTCCCACCTCCCACCCCACATCTTGATCACAAGCCATAAAATCCATTAGCATGCTAACACAGTAATAAACAAAGTAGTTCCTATATGTGCCTCTCTCCTTGTTTACAATGCATTATATGTGTTGATAGATTTGGCATAGTTTTGTTTTGTTTTTTTCATTATATGGGGGATCACAGTCAGAATTTTAAGTATTTCAATTTGTGTGAAAGTTGGAGTATAAGGAGAAAAATATGAATGTATGTAAAAATATTGACCTATAATTAAAAAAAAGAGAAATCTTTATGAGTTTACTTAATGATAGCATCTTGATTTCCTTAACTTTCTAATTTGAACAGTGAAAACTTGACAACCTGGTATATTTTATGAGTTGAGTCATAATTATAAAAACTGTTTAATTCTAAAATTGAATTAGATAAATAATTATGAGTAAACTGGAAAGACATTGTTGGGAGAGATCAATGTTTTATTCAGGTGATATATGGCACAGTTCTGAAGGAGATCAACCCTGGGATTTCTTTGGAAGGAATGATGCTAAAGCTGAAACTCCAGTATTTTGGCCACCTCATGCGAAGAGTTGACTCATTGGAAAAGACTCTGAAGCTGGGAGGGATTGGGGGCAGGAGGAGAAGGGGACGACCGAGGATGAGATGGCTGGATGGCATCACGGACTTGATGGATGTGAGTCTGAGTGAACTCCGGGAGATGGTGATGGACAGGGAGGCCTGGCATGCTGCGATTCATGGGGTTACAAAGAGTCGACACGACTGAGCGACTGAACTGAACTGAAAGCTTCCGAAAGTGAAAGTGAAAGTGAAGTCGCTCAATCGTGTCCAACTCTTTGTGACCCCATGGGCTGTGGCCTACCAGGCTTCTCCGTCCATGGGATTTTCCAGGCAAGAGTACTGGAGTGGGGTGCTAGCCTTCTCCAGGTGATCTTCCCGACCCAGGGATCGAACCCACGTCTCCCGCATTGTAGGCAGACGCTTTACCGTCTGAGCCACCAGGGAACACTGAAATCTTCAGAAAGATCATAGCCAAATGTGCAAAAGTCTTAAATATCTCTTTCTATACTGCTTATTTAATACAATATCACAGCTGGAAAGACAATTATTTGTAGTACTGTTAGTATCTTGAAGGATTTCTTACTAACATTAAGAACACCCATAGTTCTAGATTCACCAGAACATATTTCTATGGATTTAACTGTTTAGCAAAGTTCAATACATACATACATATGTGCATATATATATATGTATGGCTCCATCAAAAGATCATTTTCTCTCCTCTTTCTTAATTCACTTTATAAATTTAAATTCACTACACCATTTAAAATATATGAAACAAAAGATGTACCAATCAGGCTGTTAGATAGCTATTTGGAGGATGATGCAGTGTTGTGCTAATAATGTTGTATCTTCTCTACTCTTTGGCCAAAAGGTGAAGTGTTTTTTTCTTACAAAGTTGCCTCAGGCCTGGTGGAACTTGAGTGTAAGGAAATATCTTCATGTTGATTCTTATATTCCTTGCCATTCTTCGTATTCTTAATAACCATTGTAGGGGAAATAGGGGGAAAGTAACTGGTCCAGAAATTATATTGTATCTATAAGAAAATTGACAATAAGCCAGTGAATTTTTTGTATATTTCTCAAACAATATGAGAACTCTCTGTTTTCTGCTAGGCAATTTCACGGATAAAGGACTCAGTGTTAAATTTCATCATTTTTTCAGGCATGAAGTGAGTGTACCTCACATAAGGCTGTATGCAACTATGATTGGCACACTTCTAATGTTTATTGTTAAATATTCTTTACAACATTTAATCAGGTGTATATCCTGTTATCATTTGGTGATTTCTTTTACCTTTAGGTCTTCTTGACTATCAGAGTATGTTCAGATCAATCATTGCAAATCCACCTACACTGCCCTTTTATTGCATAAAATCCTCAACAAAAAGTTGGTGGTTTTAAAAGATAATATGTTACTGCTCATGCATCTATCTGTAGGTCAGCTTGACATTTTAGCTGTTCTGCACTGGGCTGCTCTAAGCAGTCTATGCATCTAGGGGAGACTTGTTTATGTTTTTACCAGAAAGCCAGGAAAAACTGACCAATGTTATACTAGATCTCATTCTGTTGAGATAACAGAGCTACGTGGGACTTATTTCAAATGGAGGTGGAATTGCTTGTTGCAAGAGGGAAACTGAAATTGGTGAGGGTTTTTTTTAGGCCTAAGCTCAAAATCAGTACACTTTCATTACCATGGTTTTCACCACTTGGCCAAGTTTAAAGTTAAGGGCCAGATGCACACATTAGCTCATAGTAAAATGGACAGCAAAATTAGATGCCCACAGGCATGGTATTGGAAGGGTGAAAAATTATTTAAATATATTGGAAACAATTTGCCTGTGAACCCTATTGACTAGAAACTTATTTGTAAGCAAGATAATTCTACATTAATTATATGAACTAATTTGATGTTATCTAAATTTTTTGTATCTTTTTATATAAAGATAATTTGTATTTGTTTTATATATCTATGCACACATACATATAAATATATATATATATATATACACACATATATATTGAACATGCTTCAGTTCAGTTGAGTTCAGTCACTCAGTTGTGTCTGACACTTTGTGACCCATGAATCACGGCACGCCAGGCCTCCCTGTCCATCATCATCTCCCAGAGTTCATTCAAATTCACATCCATTGAGTCAGTGACGCCATCCAGCCATCTTATCCTCTGTCGTCCCCTTCTCCTGCCTCCAATCCCTCCCAGAATCAGGGTCTCTTCCAATGAGTCAGCTCTTCGCATGAGGTGGCCAAAGTATGGTAGTTTCAGCTTCAGCATCAGTCCTTCCAATGAACACCCAGGACTGATCTCTTTTAGGATGGACTGGTTGGATCTCCTTGCAATCAAAGGGACTCTCAAGAGTCTTCTCCAACATCACAGTTCAAAAGCATCAATTCTTCGGCACTCAGCTTTCTTCACAGTCCAGCTCTCACATCCATACATGATCCTTGACTAGATGGACCTTTGTTGGCAAAGTAATATCTCTGCTTTTCNTTCCATAGTTCATCAGGCACTCTATCTATCAGATCTAGTCCCTTAAATCTATTTCTCACTTCCACTGTATACTCAAAAGGGATTTGATTTAGGTCATACCTGAATGGTCCAGTGGTTTTCCCTACTTTTTTCAATTTAAGTCTGAACTTGGCAATAAGGAGTTCATGATCTGAGCCACAGTCAGTTTCCGGTCTTGTTTTTGCTGACTGTATCAAGCTTCTTCATCTTTGGCTGCAAAGATTATAATCAATCTGATTTCGGTGTTGACCACCTGGTGATGTCCATGTGTAGAGCCTTCTCTTGTGTTGTTGGAAGAGGGTGTTTGCTATGACCAGTGCATTCTCTTGGCAAAACTCTCTTAGCCTTTGCCCTGCTTCATTCCGTATTCCAAGGCCAAATTTTCCTGTTACTCCAGGTGTTTCTTGATTTCCTACTTTTGCATTCCAGTCCCCTATAATGAAAAGGACATCTTTTGGGGGTGTTATACGTGCTTAAATATGTACAAGATAAAAATAAACACTTAGCTTTGAAATTTGTCTTTAAAAGTGTTTTACAGTAAGCTTCCCTGGTGGCTCAGATTGTAATGTTCCTGCCTGCAAGTCGGAAGACCCAGGTTTGATCTTTGGGTCAGAATGATCCCCTGGAGAAGGAAATGGCAACTCACTCTAGTATTCTTGCCTGGAAAATTCCATGGACAGAGGAGCCTGATGGGCTACAGTTCATGGGGTCCCAAAGAGTTGGAATGACTGAATGACTGAGCACACATACAGAGTTTGCTTAGCCAATGACATATTGGAGATTGACTATATGTTATACTATACATCAAACTAATATATATAATATCAAAATAAATACTAGGTCAACCTTTTAAACATAAAATCCTGTGATAATTAATTTTGTGTGTCAACTTGACTGTATCACTAATGTTCAGATACCATGATTAAACATTATTTCTTAGTGTATTTGGGATAATGTTTACAAAAGAGATTAGCATTTGATTTGGTAGACAGAGTTAACAAAATTGCCCTCTGCATATGAATGGGCATCATAAAAACCCTTTAGAGCCTGGATATAATAAAATTTTGGAGAAAAATAATTTGTTTTCTCTCTCTATATATATTATATATATGCATGATTCATTGATCTGAACAATTATTTTTCTCTTGCCTTTGATGTTCCTGGTTTTTGGACTTTCAGACATAGGCTTGGAAAATATGCCATCACCTCTCTGGTTCTTACACCTCTGAACTAAACAACCAGCATTCCTTGGTCTCTACCTTGCAAAAGGCAGATTCTGCAACCTCTGTCTTTATACACATATACATATCTTCTTAATTGTGTTTCTCTTGGAAACTATAGCTGATACAGTTCCTTACCTCATATCTTTAAAATATTTGAGTGGAAATAGAAACTCTCTAAGTTCTACCTGCTTGAATGGTTGGACAGATATTCACCAATATTTAAACTCCCTGCATAAGTACCTGATTACTAATATTCCCTCTGAATGTATTATGCTCTTTCTCTCTCGTATGTATAAAGATTAAAAGTAGAGATATCCAATTAAAAATTTTATTTTTCTCATCTATAGTCTTAATAATCTAGTTACCATTATTCTTTGAATGTTACAGATTAGAACAATTGTAACAGTCCTTATAATATAATCTAATATATAAATAACTCAAACATTTTGCTGTGAAAATATATTTAATATTCATCCATGCTACAAAGTCCTTTTAAAATTCTTTTTAGAAATTAGATGAACATAAAAGTCCATATGAAATGACTTGAAGAAAATGCACATGTAACTAAAAGAAACATAAGTTAGACACCTCTTCCAGGTTACTATTTTTTCAAGGGACAAGAGAGAGGGAACGTTTAGGCCAAAGCAATCTTTTTGCAATAAGGGTTTTTATAGTAAAACTCTATAAGTGATAAATTAAAAAAAGAACTATTTATGATAAAGGATGAGAGAAGAAAATTGCAGTATTGAGTTGATACTTGAGTTGATGGAGGGGTATAGCAATCAGATTAGAAATGAAAGACTATTGTCCAACACAAATTCATGTGCCCAACACACTGTGAGGACACTCATCTCAAAACATCAGAGTTTGAAGTGGGAGAAGGGTTTATTTCATGATCTATACAAGTAAAGTGTGTGACCTTGCTCAAAGGACCCAAATTCCCAGAGGAGTTTCAATGAAATATTTTAAAAGACAAGCTGAGGGAGGAGAGTTGCAGGATCTATGATTAAGCTTGTGCACAATTCTCTGATTGGTTGATGGTGAAATAACAGGGCTTTGTCATAGGAGTTAATATTATCAATCCTCAGGCTCCAGTAGGTCTGGAGGATACTTACTAATGGTCTTCATGCAATTAACTTCTTCCATTTGGTAGAGGTTTAGCATATGCAAAATAACACAGGATTGTGCCGCAGTTATTGTTATCTAGGTACTTTAGAAAGGTTCCATTACTGTCACATGGCTAATTTACTGTTTAAATTCTTAGTTCTCCTAGCTCAATTGCTTTTTTTTTTTTTTTTTCCCACTGCAGGTTTACTTACTTCAGGCTTTTGTGACTAACGGGAGCCCTGGAGACAACAGCTTTTTTATAAACAAGAGGGAGGTAGAGGACATGGTTGGGCATATCTTGTCCTAGGAAGATCCCATAGGATCCTGCTCAGTTACAAGAACTTTGATAGAAGTAAAGGACTTCTTAATATGTAATATAAGTGAAGTCAGAATATAAGTGTTCAGATGAAGGAACACTTAGAAGTATGAGAATAGAATTATGATGTTTTTCTCTTCCAATTGCTTTCTTTTTTAAACAAAATGTTAGTAAAATTTTTCTGCTGAGTTATGCAGGGGCAGGTAGATGAAATATAAAATAGTTATATCAGAAAATGGGAATGTGAAGTTAATATATACATGTAACAGTGCCCATTTAAGATTTGCATACATAAATATGATGGACTATATAATATTGTTATATTCTTTTTCTAGTGATATTAAGACACTTAGATGTGAACTCAAAATAGATCAATAACTGGAGTGAGGGTTGTCTACTTGCATATGTCAGATGGAGAGAATAGCATAAGACTTTAGGGGATGGTACTGTTAATAAAGGAAGAGAAAACAAATTGATTGTTGCATAGTGAAAACTTGTGGCATCAATTGGTTGGAGTTCTCAGTGTAGTCAAAGGACTCCTGGAGTATAGCAGCACTTAGAATAAGTAAACTTGGTGGGAAAAGACATGATATCTGGGAGACAGGGTTTATATATATATATATATACACACACATAGTGGCTTTTCCCCCCCTAGTTTTGATTCTGTCATGAATTATTTTTTATATTTTTTAATTAACTCATTTATTTTTGACAATGCTGCTCAGCTTGTGGAATCTTAATTCCCTGATTAGGGTTTGAACTAGGCCCCTAGCAGTGGAACCATGGAGATCTAACCACTGAGCTGCCAGGGAATTCTCTACAGGATTCTTAAAATACGCACTTGAACTAAGTGCTGGCAGTCAATTTTAAGTCTGACCATGTGAGCAGTTAGTTAAGATAAAGTAGGAAAATGACCTTATAATTTTGATTTTATAGCAGCATTACAGGTGGGCTGGATTTCTTTCACTGCCCTACAAAAATTATTCTTAAAGACTTTCAGGAGGTTTGAAACCATCCTGATTTCAAGCCTTTAACTTACTTGAATATTATGCATCTGTGGAGGTGCTTCAATAGCCATAACATAATATAAGAAGTGTTGATTGTACCTTAATCAATTAATTACTGACAAATAACTTTTGCTTTTAGTTGTCTGCTTCAATTATTCATTTCTTAATATTTTGTAACATGTAGTTAATAATAATTATTTTACTTCAAGTCGTTGTTACTTAACTTTCTCTCTCATTTCTCAGTGATTATCCCAATCTTTCTTTCAGACTATTGGTTTAAGTACTGATACAAGATAATGTGCTACTATATTTTTATTTTGCTATTGTTTTTTCTAGAATAATTTTGTCCTCAGTATTATCTGTTTATCTTAACTTTGTATTTTAAATATAACTTTTTCACTGATAGTAAAATTTTTTATTATCCTAAAAGTTAAAAATATGTTTTGCCTTTAACTTTGGCAAGTCATTCTTCCCTTTTTGCCTTCCTTTTAAATTTTTCTCTGTAATTTTTGCCATATTTCTTTCAATCTCACTGATTTTTAACATGAAGATCCCTACCTAGACTAGATACTTCCCAGGAAAATATCTAACCATTCTCCCTGACTTCATATGCACTTTGTCTGAGATTGGTTTTCTTCTCCTTAGAGATTAGACCTGAGGGCTGGACTTGCACAATTCTGGTCTCTATGTTTTGCATTCGCCTGTTGGTAGACGGACTCGATGGACATGAGTCTGAGTGAACTCCGGGAGATGGTGATGGACAGGGAGGCCTGGCATGCTGCGATTCATGGGGTCGAAAAGAGTCGGACATGACTGAGCGACTGAACTGAACTGAACTGTTGGTAAACTTAGTCTTGGCATTNATGGTGATGGACAGGGAGGCCTGGCATGCTGCGATTCATGGGGTCGAAAAGAGTCGGACATGACTGAGCGACTGAACTGAACTGAACTGTTGGTAAACTTAGTCTTGGCATTTTAAAATGTGTTTAGGTTAAAAGTCCTCAAATCACTTCAGATTTGAGGCATATTGCATATTTTATTCTTATCCAGCATATTTTAAGCTTTTGAACAGTTTTTTCCACTTCAGGTTGACCCCAAGAACTTTGATTTTCAGAGAAAATCAGCTCTAAAGTTTCTTCCTCATTCCAATTTCCTTAGCAAGCCCCCTATTCCTGCAAAATGGAAAATATATAGTGAAAGCACTAAGCACTGTTCAAAAAATTCCTAATCGAGAGTAATGGAGGAAAACTTTATTGGAGGTGGACACAGTTTAATTGTTTCTTGGAGCCACTGACCACCTCAGTTTTCTTTTTCTATATTATTTCCTGTTCAATTTTCCCTTTATAGTCATGCCTTTAATTTTAAAGAATAAAGGAGCCTCATTATTAATCAATCTTTTTCTAATTGTTACATAGGGAAAAGAAAATAAGAAATATGTTTTTTCTTCTACTGGTGTTATCAAGATTACAATACAAGTTGCAAGTCAGTTTCACCCAGAAGGACTCTAAGATGGAAATTTACATGCAGAAATTTTATTATAAACATTCTCAGAATTAACATTTCTAAGTAAGTAAAGAAGCAAGGTTAGGTAGTAGTAGAAGTTGAACTATAACAAAGGTCTTATCCAAAGGGAGCTCTAGAAACCAAAGGGCCCCTCAGAGTTGTATCAAAATGGAGCAGAGTATATGGACCTTTGTACTGCCAAATCAACTAGTTATTACACATGGATTGCCATTAGGAAGAGGAGGCACTGGGCAGGCGTCTCTCTTCAGCCCATGACAAGACTTGGAAGTAACTCAGCAGAGAGCTATTGTCTGCCCTTATTTCACACTTCTGATGCTGGAGAATGAATGTTTCAGGCCAGAAGTCAGGGAGAGAGTGAGGAATCTGAGGAGTGTATAACATTTATTATAGTTTGGGAAAACTTTTGATCTTAAGTGTCATTAGATGTTTTTCCAGGACTTTGTCTCTTAAATGCATAAAATTTTTCATATTGCTTTTCTACCACCCTCTCTATGATTATTGAAAAATACGTTACCTACCTAGTATATATTTCTAATTGTGTTGATAAAAAAGCAGCATATTGATTATGATGTATATTTTTGAAATATAAATTTATGGAAAATTTCCACTGCATAATTTGGTAATATATTTTCAANAAAAAAAAAAGCCTACCTATTGTAAACTACAGACTGGACAAATTCTTAGGGTATTTTAGTTAATTATACTTTAGGACTAAGGACCCCATCACTCTCTATGGAGAAAGAAAACTATGAAAAAGCTATTAAGAAACACAGTGTCCTAGTTTATGTGTGTGTGCTCAGTCATGTCCAACTATTTGTGACCCCATGGACTGTAGTCCCACAGGCACCTCTGTCTATGGAATTTTCCAGGCAAAAATACTGGAGTGGGTTGCCATTCCTACTCTAGGGATCCTTCTAATGCAGGAATTGAACCTGCATCTCCTCAGTTTCCTGCACTGGCAGGCAGATTCTTCACCACTTGGCCACCTGGGAAGCCCATATGCTATTTTAAGAGGCATCAATTTGTGCCTAATGATTATTTCAGATAAAGATAATTAAGAAAATGTTAGAGAAGAAAACTTAGATACATGAATCTTACCTTAAATGTTGACACTAATTACTTCATAGGATAAATAAAATAAATCCACTTCATAAGATAAATAAATCCATAAGTAAATAAGAGAAAGAAAATAATGAAATTGGAAATATTAGATATGGAAGAGAAAAATCTGAAAAAATAGTTTAATAGTATAAGTTATCTACAAAAGAGTAGCAATGAAACTGAGAGCCCTTTCCTCAGCAATAATAAGTGACAGGTAAGATAGAGCAATCCCTTATAAGACCTGAGAAAAGGAAACTGTTCTTTGAGTCTAAAATGGGGTAAACTATTACTTGAGAGTGTCAGTGAAATAAGGCTATTGCATCAGTATAAAAAAGATATTCTACTACTCAGTTAGTTACTGTTAAACATTACCAAACAGAAATTATGGAATAAGTGGCAATGATAAACATTAATAAAATAGAGTTAGATATTTAAATATTATCTATAAAATTTTAACAAATTGCTTCTATGCAAAAAGTGGAAATAAAATTCTAACCAATGACTTTTAGCATGATTGAAACCAAATGTCTAGTTTGTAGTTATGACTTACAAATTTTTTTTTACTTTTAAAAGAGGTATCAAAATATGAACTAACTATAGTTTAGTTAATGAGAAATTTAATTTTTGCCAATTAATTGATAAAAATTATTTAAAGTCATTATAACATTGGATATTGGTACATCGTGGTAAACATCTCAAAGAATCCTGACAGCATTAAATGCAGAGTAACTTTAGTTTAAAAAAATTATTTCCCTGAAAGATCCTGAAAATCAGCATACAGAATTGATTCAATAATTCTATAAAGCATAAATATGCATTTTTCAGAGTTTGAAAAAAGCTAAAGTAAAGACGAAGTAAAGAGTCTCTTTATGAGGGTGAAAAAGGAGGATGAAACAGCTGGCTTAAAATTCAACATTAAAAAAGCTAAGATCATGGCCTCTGCTCCTTATTTGCCTCTGGCAAATATAAGGGGAAAAATGGAAACAATGACAGATTGTATTTTCTTGGGCTCTAAAATCATTGAGGATGGTGACTGCAGCCTTGGAATTAAAAGACACTTGCTCCTTGGAAGGAAATCTATGACAAATCTCGACAGTATATTAAAAAGCAGAGACATCACTTTACCAACAAAGGTCCATATAATCAAAGTTATGGTTTTTCCACTGGTCATGTACAGATATGAATGTTGGACCATAAAGAAGGCTGAGCACGAAAGAATTGACGCTTTCGAACTGTGGTGCTGGAGAAGACTCTTGAGAGTCCTTTGGACTGAAAAGAGATCAAACCAGTCAGTCTTAAAGGAAATCAATCCTGAATATTCTTTGGAAGTATTGATGCTGAAGCTGAAGCTCCAATACTTTGGTTACCTGATGTGAAGAACCCACTGATTGGAAAAGACCCTGATGCTGGGAAAGATTGAAGGCAAAGAAGAAGTGGGTAGCAGAGGATGAAATGGTTGGATGGCATCACAGACTCCATGGACATGAGTTTGAGCACACTCTGGGAGATGGTGAAGGACTGCAAAGCCTGGCGTGCTGCAGTCTTTCGGGTCACAGAGAGTCAGACATGACTTAGCGACAGAACAACAACATACTATGACAAAAACTATTTATTCTTAGAAAATAATTATTAAAATAATATTATTTTCAAAGAAATTGGGACAATCTGGTCTATATTATAATGCAGAAATACTGTTTGAACATCAGTCTGATCTTTGAGAGATAAAGAAATCATGCAGCAATAAGAGACAAATAGCTTAATTTAAATCTTCTTTTCTTTCAATGTTCTAACTAGCCACGTATAACATATATAGTTGACTTATTTAAATACACTCTCTAAGATTTTTTGGGAATATAATATTAGAGGTTACATTTTTAAGTATACTGTGTCTCTATAAGCCAATATACTTTTCTTTAATAAGGGAAAAATCAAATACAACTGATTTTTATTGGCATTTTTCTTACCTTTTACCCTGATAGTGATAGACAGTATTGCTACTAAATCATTAGTAAGTAGCCATCTTTGCTTATAAATCAAAGGCCAGTGTTTGTTAAATATGTTATACCACTTTCATAATATCATCAGTTTCTTAAATATTCACCACATCTTTGTTATCATATTGAAAGGTGAAAGAATTCTACACAAAAACAAGCAAATCACTTCTACCAGAATTTTACAAATCAATAAATATTTCACAGGCTGGCTTGAATACTCATTTGTTTCACTTTGAAAATATTACTTTTTATTTATGTATTTATTTTTTAATTGGAGAATAACTGCTTTACAATATTGTGCTGTTTCTACTGTACAACAATGAAAATAAGTCATAACTATATGTGTGTGTATGTGTGTGTGTGTATATATATATATTATCCCCTCCTCTTGAGTCTTCCTCCCTCTCCCATACCACCCTTCAGGTTATCACAAAATATGAGGCTGTGCTCCCTGTGTTATACAGCAGCTTCCCACTGGAAAACATATAGATGGCCAATAACCACATGAAAAGATGATCAGATTCACTCATTACCCGAGAAATTCAAATCAAAACTACAAGGGGTATAACCTCACACCAATCTGCATAGCCATCATCAAAAAAACTATAAAGAGCAAATACTGGAGAGGATGTTCAGAAAGGGAATCTTACTGAACCACTGGTGGGAATGTAAATTGATACAGCCACTATGGAGAACAGTTTGGAGATTCCTTAACAAACTAGGAAAGACCCAGCAATCCCACTATGGGTCACATACCCTGAGGAAACCACAATTGAAAAAAGACATATGTACCTCAATGTTCATTGCAGCACTATTTACAATCACCCAGACTTGGAAGCAACCCAGATGTCCACTGAGAGATGAACGGATAAAGAAGCTTGGTACAAATATATAATGAAATATTTCTCAGTCATAAAAAGGAAAGAATTTGAGTCAGTTCTAATGAGGTGAAAGAATCTAGAGCCTATTATACATAGTGAAGTAAATCAAAAAGAGACATATCATACATCAATGCATATATATGGAATCTATAAAAATTGTACCAATAAAACTACCACCATGGAAAGAATGGAGACACATATGTAGAGAATGGACATGTAGACACAGTGGGGGAAGGAGAGGGTAGGACAAATTGAGAAAATATTACTTGTAAAGATTTATTTTTTAAAATTCCCAGAAATGCTTATTATGTTTAAGTTTTTATCTGTATATGTTTACTACATAAATATTTTAACCATTACTATTTTAGTAAAATATCGAGATCTACCCTATTTTTATTTCTATCTTGGTATATAGCATGTATAAAATATCTAACTACTTCCTTCCTTCCCCATTTATAAATGGATCTTCTTGTTGCTTTGTGTTCTCTGTTCAAAAACATACATATATCAATTTTAAAAAATTATAAATTTGTAATATATTTCACTGATTTTAAGGTGCTTTTTTATCATCAGCGAATATCCAATCAAACTATCTACACCTAGATACACTCAGATGAACTTTAAAGAAATTCTTGTCTGATCAATAACTAACTCTGTTAAACACTACAGTGTGTTAAACTGCTTCAAAATGCTAGAAATCCACTGTTTCTTTAATAACAAAACATTCAAAATAATGACTGTATTCACATTTCATATGTATATGTTCAAAATAGTTGTTATACATATATACTAAGGATATTTCATTCATTCTTAATACTTAATCAATATCCTAAGGTTAGTTCTTTTATACAATGATAAAAATTAACAGTAATTTAAAATTCATCTCTAGTGCTAAAAATTGGAATTTATGGGGGTTAATGGATCTGTTCTTTTGCTTGCTAAATAAAATTTGTCCCTTTAGATGATGGTTACCATTTCTTAATTAAGAATCCACTAAAGTGCCATACAAATGTACATAATTTATTTCCTTTATATTATTGGACTGGGAATTTTGCCAATGAATAAAATATCTTATTCTGAGGCAAAATGAAAACTAATATTTTAAAGCATGGTGAAGAAATATCATTTTCTTAACTTCTTTTAAAGAAATCATTTCTTTAACTTGTTAAATAATAAATCTATATTATAATGAAAAGCAAATCAGGATAATACCTAATCAGACTTTCAATAACGGCACTAGCTAAAGTCTAAAATGACTATTTCTAAATTAAAATATAGGACCCTTAAGGATGAAGGGAAAATATGCATATATGTACATATGTTCCTGCATGTATATATGTTGTATGTGTATATATATGTATTATTTTTGTTGCTTATTATTATTTTCTTGTATGAAATAATTGGTTTTGCTTTTAACTATACTTGTCATAACGGACAGTATACATATAAATTTTGTTATTTTTTGAATGAGAAAAGATGTCAGGAGCTTTATATGGAAAGTTTTAAATGAGACAAAAAGAACCAGATGGCAATATTCTGTAGAGGTCAACAGAAAAACAACCAAAAAAATTGTTCAATGTTTTGAATTTTTATNTTTTTTGAATGAGAAAAGATGTCAGGAGCTTTATATGGAAAGTTTTAAATGAGACAAAAAGAACCAGATGGCAATATTCTGTAGAGGTCAACAGAAAAACAACCAAAAAAATTGTTCAATGTTTTGAATTTTTATTTCTTTGCTTGAGTCACAAATTTCCTTTGAAACATACTATGAGGTGTTTAGAAAGCCCCTCTGAAGAAACAACTCTGAAATTTTCAGTAAATATGATTGCCAGAGCTGCTTCTGTGTACTTTTATTTATACAGAAATAGCATCAGTGTCTCAACTTTGCCTAGTTTCTAGGTTATGGTTAGTCTCTAGATCTTTTAAGTTACTTCCATACATGATTTTTAATGCATATTTTATATGTATTATTGGGCTAATGATAATTGTATTGTGCCTGGTATGGAATTATTTCATTTAATAGTGGTTTTCTTAATGAGAAATTGTTTGAGAAATTAGTTTGCTCCAAAAGTAATCCTCTTTTAAGTGGAAGAGTTAAGATCTATAGTACATTTGGTGCACACCGCTTCTTGCCAAATATCCAAAAATAATAACTTAAAGATACAATTATCAACAAATACACTAGAGACATATAGAATATAAAAATCAAGACCATAACATTTTGAAAATTCAATTGAAAATGTTCCATTGGCAACTTTTATTTATATTATAATTTAGGTAGAGGTTCTTTGTTGGGAAGGTAATTTTTATTACTACAACATTCAAGAGCAATATGAAAATAAATTTAAATCATCTCCTGGAATAACTTAGTCAGACACTGCTTAGATTAATCACATAGTTAAAAACTACTTGCTTAGAACTCCAGCATCCATGTCAAAGTAAAAATATCTATTTACTTGATCCCACTCTTCTCTAATAATCCACAAGTGACTTTTGCATAAATAAATTTGACTTCTTACCAACTTGATATTTCAGTCATGACTGTTTTCCATTGTTTTGCTAATGAGTGATAACACAAAATGCAGAATATAATTTTTTTTTCTAAAATTTTAATTTAGACTTATTTTTCAGAATCTATGGACTCACATGTCTGAAGAATGTTGTCTAAATATGCTGCTAAATGTAGGAGAAATTTATGAGAATTATTTCGTTCTGTCTCAATTTTGCACTTGTGGACTCAACAAAATCTCAAGCAATGCAATGCAAGTATTCATGCTGAATTATTAATACATGGATAGAAAAAGAAGAGGGGCAAATACAGAAGCACAGATGGTAAGACTTTTCTACTATTTGCATCTGGCAATGAGAAAGTGACAATCATTTTGAGTCCCTGAAAGTGTTGCCCTATTTTAAGTCTCTTCGAAAATCCAACTCATAGCAGTAACAACTTTCGTATCCACTTTTATACTGATTCTACAGTTTTTGGTATGGGTGTATTAAGAGAAAATGTAGGGAATGTAATGCAGAAATATGGTTTCTTTGTAGCCGGAAGAAAAACTACATAAGTATTACCTGAAGCTGAAGGTTAGACTAGAGTCTTACCATCCTTGAAAATAGCATTTGTTGACAACACACTAATTAGATTTTTGAAAGATTAATATTAATTTTCCTGTTAAAGTTTGTTCATTTCCATCTAAAGTTCATGTTTCGAATCATTTTTATATAATTAGGATGCAAAAGCATGCTTAAGAAACTAATTAAATTACACCAAACATACTGGCTACAAAAGTAGTAGAATTTTCTAACAGAAAATGTCATGTTTTACATAATAGCAAACTATTTTTAAACAAATTGCCTGTCATTTTAGATATTTTTTTCCTAAAATGATTCTTCTAAAAAATACCACATCCAATTTTTAATTTAAATTACCATGTGCTTCTTTTTGTGTATTAGGAGGGCAGACTTATTACAAATCCTGATGTTTTCTTTCACGAGGATAGGACACCCATCAGTGTAACTCTTTTGGTCTATTATCTATTCCCTCACTGCTTCCTCCTCTACACAGAAGGAATTACCTGCCTTATGAGAGTATTTAGAAGAGAAAGAATCAAGTTCTTTGTTACTCCATAATGTAACTCACCATGATAGGCTCTTTCCAACAGACAATAAAGTCCAGCACAGCCTCTTACAAAGGGATAAGTTTCTCCAGTTCTGGAGTATGGGATCAAAGCCCTGTTGTCAAACATCCAAGGCATATTATCCAATGTCAGTTATCTGCCTGGTGGCTCAGAGGTTAAAGCATCTGCTCAAAACGCAGGAGACCTGGGTTTGATCCCTGGGTTGGGAAGATCCCCTGGAGAAGGAAATGGCAACCCATTCCAGTATTCTTGGCTGGAGAATCTCATGGAGAGAGGAATCTGGTGGGCTACAGTCCACGGGGTCACAAAGAGTTGGACACAACTAAGTGACTTAACTTTCACTTTCACTTTTCAGTTGATTCAGAACCTGTAAGGGGAACGAGGATAAATTGGGGGCACCTTAAAATTCTCCAAGTATGTAACTTAGTACTTATTATAATAGTAAAGCATTAGATTACTAGCACTTGTTTGCAAAAGGATTTCAACTAATTTAGGCAGAAAAAAAGAAAGTTGAATTCAATAGCTTTTGCAAAAAGAAATCAATATATCAGTAAGGTATATAACCGAAGAAATGACTAGAATTATAGAGTTGAGCACTGTCTCTCCTCTTTGATCTCTATTCTTTGTGATTTCTTTTTGTTTTCACTTCTTTCTCTAAGACTTGTTCTCTCTACACAGTGGAAGCTATGGCTGCAGACAGTCATGCGCTTCTATTTTTAAGAGTATCCAACTTCCCTGGTGGCTCAGAGGTTAAAGCGTCTGCCTCCAATGCGGGAGACCCAGGTTCAATCCCTGGGTCGGGAAGATCCCCTGCCGAAGGAAATGACAATCCACTCCAGTATTCTTGCCTGGAGAATCCCATGGACAGAGAAGCCTAGTAGGTTACAGTCCATGGGGTCGCAAAGAGTCGGACACGACTGAAATGAGCCTTCCTTATCTGCCATTAATAGAAAACAAAAGCAAGAACAAGCACAGAATAAAAATATCTCAAAAGGTTTTCTCACTGATTGGGCTTAAGATTTACATGTTTTCCTTGAACAATCCTGTTGATAAATCAGGTTTACTTGGCCTGCATCACTGTAACAGAACTCAGTGACTGAAGATTTAGCGTGTTACTAGAGGAAACAAACCAACCAACCAATGTAGAATAGGTGTAGTTCATGAGATTCAACATCGTGTAAAACAAGAGGAGAACATGCTGAATGCTTTTCTAGAAAATATACATGTTGGTGGGGGGGCCGTGTAGAATACAGAAACAGATGTGATGTCCATTCTAACACTTAACATATGCAAGAACTGGGATATTTAACAAGGACTCTTTCTTTCCTCTCTCAGTAACACTGAAATAGCTTTTGGGGATGTGGTGCATGTTGATGATAGAAAATGGATAAATGAATAGCCTATGCTATTCAATGAATAGCCATGTCAAATCACAGCTATTAAAGTACTCAAATTTCAGATTTTTCAGGGTAGCACAAGTAAGCTTTTTTACAGATAAGTCTTCTAGGGCAACGGTCCATGTGACTAGATGTATTATTTTCTTTATATACAAATGTGCATGATAAATCTTTCTGCCTTACTTATATGTGTATTGTAAGAATAACATGGTTTCAGTAAATGTTTTTTTTTTAATTCCCTATTTCCAAGAAGGCAGGGTATGCATGAAACTACTGTTCTTTTGGGGGCTGAGGGAAGTGAGGCATTGTAAACCTTGGACCCAGAAGATTAGTGATTTAGATGGATCAATGAGAAGCAATGAAATATTCTTGGATATGATAATAATACCTGGCACAATTCATGTTCATATTGAGATTGCTAGAGAACATATTGGATCTTAATTTTATTTTTGTATTTTGAAAAACTTAAATAAAACACTGTTTGGGGTTACCATGAAGTGAAGTGAAGTCAAGTCGCTGAGTCATGTCCGACTCTTTGCGACCCCCATGGACTGTAGCCTACCAGGCTCCTCAGTTCATGGGATTTTCCAGGCAAGAGTACTGGAACGGGTTGCCATTTCTACCACAGGAAAACAAAAATTCTTCTAGAAGAGTCTTATTTAGAATAAATGTGATTTGAATAAAATGTTAAAATCTGGCTTTGGTTTCCAATACTAAAAACATTTAAAAATTAACATTTTAAACCAGAATTGCAAGAAGAATGCTTAAGTTAATTAAGAGGAAAAGTTGTATTTAAAAACACCAAATTATATGTAAGTGGCTTATTAATATATGTCATTTATCCATATTTGAAGCTCTATTAGGCAAGAAATAAGTAACTGGTTCATGGCACTGTGCACTTTTAAACAGCAGAAACTGTTAACATGACACATAAATGAAATATTTTATGTGTTTAAATAAAACTTTATTTCAGATAGACAATCAGTAGAGGCTGGTTATTAATGTGTGATTATAATTTGCCATAAAGCCTTTAACAGCTTATAAAATATAGAAGAGTTTCTGCTTTCTCTCTGTTGAGGCTAGATTAATAAAAAGTGTAAACATTCTCCTTAGTTGTCAACATCATCTGTTTAGACATCCACATGATTACAGAAATTTTGGTCCTGCCTACCAAAAATGGAAGATCTCGGAGAAAGTTTGAAAGAAGAGATGAACGAATATCACCAATAAGTATTGAATGAAGAAAGAATTTTCCAGGTAAATTTTGTGCCAGCTTTTATATAAGAAAACTGTAATTTCATGTCGATGTATGGCAAACCCAATAGAGTATTGTAAAGTCAAATTAAAAATAAATAAATAAATAAATAAATAAATAAAATCCAAAAATAGATCACCATTTTACAGTTGTGGAAACTATAAATTAAATGATTTTTTCCCCCAGTAGTCATAGCACAAAACTAGGGTTAGTGGTTTCCTATTGTATGTTATTTCTATTGTGTGGTATTGTTAGGTCAAGTCACACATTTTGAAAAAAGTTTCCAGGCATGGTCAATCAGTCTAGTCATTTCTGGAAAAAAATAGAAACACAGAGTTTGGAAAGATAATAGGTAAGTGTGTGATCTGTAATTCCTTCTGGAGAGGAAGCAAGACAATTTGGAGTCAGAGCTGGGGAATAAAATTGACTTGGGGGAACATGAAGGAATAAACTATAACTCTTCAATCAGTGGTGTTTCTAATTAATTGTTATTTTTAATAGTTAATGTATCCTCAACATGTGTAAAATAACACATTTATTTTATATTTTACAACACATTTATATTATATTATTAAATATTTGTCACACTAGTCTATGTTAAGACAATATATCAATGTAAAGCAAAATTACATGTAAAGATTTACACTGATAGTAAACTAGCAGAATTACAAATGATGCAAATAGAAAATTTTTGATCCTTGTGATAATTTATATTCTGCCATATTTTTGCCAAAATTAATTTTCTTGATTTCATAATTAGCAATTCATTACAGAAATTTGAGTTTCATGTTCATTCCAAAAAAGCCATTTTTGATAATGTAACATATTGTTACAACTACCAAAGTTCAAAACATTTAGTTTATGGGTCAATGAGACCATTGGTGGGATTTGATTTTGCTCAGGAATTTGTTAAAGGGATAATCAGGCAAGAAAAATACATTAATGACCTAACTTGCCTAGAGAAGCCTGTACAGAATACAGGACTATTTGTGTGACTGTAGAATACATTTAATAAAATCTAAAAGTAGCTTAGAATGACCTTGAGAATTAAAAAATGGAAAACTATATTNCAATCAGACAGGAAAAATACATTAATGACCTAACTTGCCTAGAGAAGCCTGTACAGAATACAGGACTATTTGTGTGACTGTAGAATACATTTAATAAAATCTAAAAGTAGCTTAGAATGACCTTGAGAATTAAAAAATGGAAAACTATATTAAAAGCTATGATTTATTCACTGTAATATATCCTCAAAACTGATTATTACTTTTACATCATGTGAAATAATTTCACATATGGAACTTAGCATTTAACAAAACATGATTTTTATGAGCAAAATAAAAGCATGTCTGTAAGCAAATTGTACTTTTTTTTACAATTTAATGGTAATTTATTTTCTAAAGATCTGTAAGCATCCACAGTAGGATTTGTTTTATTTTAGCAATTTTTGAAGGTTTACTATATGCCTGGCAAAATTCCAAGTCATGTTAGCACTAAGTCAAATAAGAAACTCTTTGTCTTTATGAAACTTAGGAGTCAAGCCCTTGGAATCATTGATATAGATTACATGCATCATATAATAATTTTATTTCATTATAAAAGAACAAATGTAATATACTTTCTTATAAATCTTTGAATTCCACCAATTAACCATGAGTAGGAGGAAATTAAAGAATCATTTAAACTCTGATAGTAAAAGAGAGAGAAGACGCCAAAGTGGGAGAAAGAGGAGAAATCTTAGGTAGTATTTATCATTATTCATGCTATTATATGTTTTGTACTTATGTTATAATATTTATGCTATCATTAAAAAATTGAGAAACAGGATTTTAGAAAATGTATGGATAGTAAATTATCTCTGATTACACCAATGCTCAAAACATTTTAATCTTGACCAAAATATTTTGATAGATATTATTTTTCTATTAGTGATACTTTTGCTATTATACAAAAAATAAGAAAATAAATTATGTGACATTAAACTAATATGGGATTCTGTACACCCTTCTATTTCTGGGTATGATAACTGTAGATGATGCAAAATTCATGTCTCATTTTGGGTAAAATGCATAGGTTATTCTCATAAGTTACCAGTACAAGGAAACACTGTTTATGTTCAGGAGTTTAATTTCTTGTAAAGGTTAATCACTATTAGTTACCCTAGCTGACAAACAGTAAAAGGGCATCAGGTCAACCCGTTGGAAGGAAAAGTTCCAATTTGTACAGCTGTACACCTAACGGCAATCCGTGTGTATTTGAAGATTCATTTTCTCATTTTTAATATGCATATGGTTACAGATTGCTTTTCATATAAATCTGCAAAATGTTGTGTGGCATGTGAACATTTGCCCATCTGGAGGACTGGTCATAAAACTCATTTTCTGTGATTTAATGAAACTAGAAATCTACGGGTAAGAATGGTTTTATCTTTGTATCCAAACGTTGGTAGGTGCTGCAATCACTTATATATCCATAATATGTTCCTAATTTTATAAATGACTAATTTATGTTTCAAAGACCTGGTAGTATGACCTTTGGCTATAAGTTCATAGCAAACTATATCAAAGAAGTATATGTTTTAATAATTTTCAAATATCATTCCCAAATCTCTCCTCTTTCTCAAACCCCACTTCTCAGAAAAGCTGAATATCTCAGAAAACACTATTATGTAGCTTTGTGAAAGCTGTTTCTGGCACTGTATAAAATGAAGTATAGATTATATGACTCAAATGTACCAAAACAAATGATATTTTTGGAATTAAATTAGAATTTTATTGCTTTTTCTCATCATTTTGGAACCTATTCTGTAACAAAAGATTATTACCACCCATGCATGCTTTCTGGAACCTCTCAAAATCAGACATCAAATCAGAAATTGCCCACCACCAGCCTCTCAGAAATAAATAAATATCTGGAAAATATTAATTATAAGTTGAAAACAAAAAATGTTTCATAAAATAATTTAAATATACTCCAGCCAATCTTGTAAATGTCTTTGAGATAAACAGATGAATATAATATAGCCCATGGTCCTTAATATTATACAGTATTTTTTAGTACAATGTAGCCTAAAAACTTAACCTAGCAAAAATCTATGAAAGACTCTAGGCAATTAATATGTAATTGCATCTTAATTCTCTCTTTGAAGGCTGTTTTACTTAATAAAATAACTAATTTTAAAAGAAAATCTAAACTGCAATGCCTCTGAATTTGTAAATAAAGAGCACTTGGTAATAACTACCAATATGTCCTAATTTTAAATAATGATATGCAATATGGAAGAGAATAAAATGTAAAAATAATATACATCTTGACATTAATTAGAATGTTCTCTGTATTATGTTTTCCTTATGAAGTACTTTTATAAGTAATATCACGAGTCTGAGTGAACTCCGAGAGATGGTGATGTACAGGGAAGCCTGGCGTCCTGCAATTCATGGGGTCGCAAAGAGTCAGACATGACTGAGCGACTGAACTGAACTGAACTGAGGTTAGATTAAAGGAACATAGTTTATTGATTACCATACTCACTTGCTAGTCATAAAGATAATACTGAAATTGAACTAGTATTGTGATTTCAAATATAGTGGCTGTTAGTCATATGTAGCTAATGTGAAGTTAAAATGTGATGTTTGAACTGAGATGTGTTGTTAAGCATAATATACATACCATATTTTGGAGATTTAGTGTTAATCTGTGCTAATATGTAATATTAATGTATAGTGTATCTAATGAAATCTTTTAAGAAGATTCAAACTTCTTTATAAATCATTATTTTCATGAGTGGAAAAAATACACAATTGTTTTGTTTTCTAATCAGTTCTTATGTATAATGATGTGAAATCTGGATATGTTAGTCTACTTTGCTATGTTTTGGAGAAGAGCTGAAACCCTGGCAAAGAAAAGCAAAGGATAAGTCAAACTGTGTACAGGTGTATATGTGTCTGTATTTCTTTGTTTTCTGAATGCACTTACTTTTGTTGATGTAAAATATATTTTAAAAGATTTAGGGTTTTATTGAAATACATGGCTGCATATTTGAAGTGGGGGAAATGAATACAGTTTACTTGTAAATGACAGATTCATTTATTATTTACCAACAGATTCAGAGGAAATCATTAAAAATAACCAGAAAAGTGAGGCTCAATTAACAACAACGTCAGCAATAAAAAATACTTGAAAAATATTTGAAGACTTGTTAAAGCTACCAAGTAATTCAGGGCTTAAGGGACAAAAGTACCACAAAGAAGAAAAGTTCAATGAGATTAGCTAAAACTCATGAAACAGTGCTTTGTATCGCACTTTGTAAGTGGCTCATGGGGAAATGCCACTTAAATGGAAGCTAAGAAAATAAGAAACCAAGCAGAGTTTGGCTATTGACATCTCTGGTATTTAGAAAGACAGAAAATGGAGTTCACAGACTACCAAAAAGAAAAGATAAAATCTTAGGGTTTCAATTATGATCCATGGAGTGCTATGCTGTAGAAAGCATCAAAGACCATTCTTCAAAAACTTAATCTTAGTTTTAAGTATTCTCAGTTTCTGTCTGTATTAAATGATCTGACCTTAAACAGAAGAAATTGTAAACCTCACTTGAATAAAAAAATATTCTCATTGAGAAATTGACATTGTATAAATAATGACCAACATTCAAATGAATAACAAATAAATAAACATACAAACAACAAGCATACCAAAAGACAAGACCAAATTCCTGAAAATGAAAAAACAATTTTTATATCAGAGCTATACAAGTAGACTTTTAAAGGCATTGGTATGCCAATATAATATAACTGATAAATATGACTTTGCCCCAGGATTAACTGTGTTGGTAACTTAGAAAGACTAACAAAATCCTATGTCAGAAAACTAATTGTCTAATTGAGAATGATTTTTAAATGAGTTTTCATGTCAAGATTCAGAAAAATATTCAAAACAAATAATTACCACCACTTAGAGACATGTTGTATAAGCAAAAATGGATTCTGATTAATATACAGTATAATAGAATTATTTTCCCTGTGTTATTCAGTGACTAAAACAGAATATAATTATATGCTTGAAGTCAGAGGCAAAAAGTGAACTAGATTATAATAAAAATGTCATATTTGTACAATGTAATGAAAATATCTATTTCCAAGGAAAATAGAGTAACTTCAATTTTCTCTAATATAATTAATAACTTGTATTTGGAATTTTCCATTTCTCTATCCCATTTCTCACCTTTGCTCACTATTTTGTAAAATAAAATGACTACACAGACTATCTCTGTGTTTTCATATATTGCTCTACAAACTGAAGGAGCATATTAAATTAGGATTTGAGTATCATTCGTGTTATATAGATAAGGGAATTTATTGCATTAAGATATTTAACCTTTATGAAATATTAAAATGAATTAATGAAATAATTTTAAAAACAGGTAACCTTATTCTTCAACCTTGGTTTTAAAGAGTGTCATTATGGGAAAAGAATAACTTCATTCCAGTGCTTTATACTGACCTCAACTCTCTTATTGTCTTTTTAATGTTTCTTTCATGTCTCAAAAGCCTGTCTAGTCTCCCCTTTCCAAAGCTGAACCCTTGGTTGGTTTCTTCCTTTCCTCTACACACCTTGCATTTTGTTTGTTTCCCCTTAAAGGCCCTAATATCCAATAGGCTTTGTTGATCATAAAGATGAAAATATCTAAATAACCTCTTTTTGAGCAAAGAGTTTGGTACATTTTCCATCACAGCAATTCCATCATGTGCCATCATACATACACATGCATACACTTGCAACTATACACATACATGTATGTATATGTATAGTCTTCAAATGAACCATAGCTATCAATACAATAATTGCATCTGTGTTATTCTTTCTTTTATAATCAACCTTTTACAAAGATTGTGACAAATATTTGGCAATCAGCATGTACTTGAGAATAAATGAACCTAAGCTCTTTGAGACTAGCATTTTCTTTTATTAGTTTTTCATAAGTACACTCTATTTTCTTTTAAATTCATAGCATCTTAATTTGTTTTATAACCGTTTTTATGCATGATTTATCATCTGTAATAAATTTTAAAACTTTAAATATGGAATAAAACAAATAAGACATATTAAATACAATTTGTGAATTAATGAATAAATGATAANTTAAATTCATAGCATCTTAATTTGTTTTATAACCGTTTTTATGCATGATTTATCATCTGTAATAAATTTTAAAACTTTAAATATGGAATAAAACAAATAAGACATATTAAATACAATTTGTGAATTAATGAATAAATGATAAATCATTATTATTATTGAGAAATGAATGCATCTATCTTCTTATGTTTAAAAGAATATTTCATTACTTGTAATGAAATATGTAATTTAGTCATTTAATGAAAGGCAATTCTCCTAATAAATCATAATTTTGTCTCTACTTTGTATCTAGTTATCAAAATAATGTCTTAGACATATACGCAATCTGTATGTTAAATTGAAGCATTATAATGTTAATTGTTCAAATATTCCTATTAGTGTTATAAATATGAACATTTATGAGATCTATTTCTTAATCTACTAGGACTGTTATTAACAGAGACTAGAACATTGATTTTGAAAATGATTTCTTGGCACTGCCTATCCTGCATCTGAATCTCCCTATTCAACAGAATAAATTTGCTTAAGAATACATTTTTTTAATTTTAGAAATAAAAATTCTTGCCTGTATGTCACTGACACCAAAACTCAGGAGCTAAGCTTATTTGTATTTTCTCTAAGCTCTAAACACTAGTGAAAGTTTGCTAAATATAGACAGCCTCTTGCTTAGCTGGTTTTCTCACTTTATACTCAGCGCTACTATTCTGTCTTATCCCCTTTCTTCAATGCGATCGAGGGAAAAAAGGAGGATGATTCTTAGTCCATAGCACCATTTGGATCCCTATTATCCAATTTACAACTTTTTCATCATGTAGCTAGGAAAGTGAAAGGGGTTTTGGAAACAGCAGAGTAGAAGTTCTTGAAAAATGTTGAAAGAACTAGTAAATAATAGCAAGCAATTAAAAACAGGTACATACATATTTGTATTTATTCTGATTGAAATAAGTGTGTGTGTATATATATATATATATATATATATACACATATATACCAAAAACAATTTGATAAAAATGTTTGTTACTCATTTCACTGAAATTATCAATTTGTATAAAACATGAAATGGGTATCATTTATTGGCTAGAATATTATTTANACTAAAGGACATCTTGGTTGCTTCCAAGTCTTAGCAATCATGAATACAGCTGCTATAAGCATCTGTGTGTAGGTTTTTGTGTGGACATGTTTTCAGCTCATTCGAGTAAATACCAAGGAGTGCAGTTGCTCGATCATATGGTAAGAACAGGGTTTTCCTGATGGCTCAGTGGGTAAAGAATTCGCCTGCAATGCTGGAGACACTAGAGACACTAGTTCAAACCCTGTGTTGGAAAGATCCCCTGGAAAAGGAAATAGTAACCCATCCAGTATTCTTGCTTGGGAAATCCCATGGACAGAGATGCCTGGAGGGCTACAGTCCATGTGGTCACAAAGAGCTGGACACAACTGAGTGAAGCACATGGTAAGAATATATTTACTTTTGTTTAAAACTGCCATACTTTTTTCAAAGTGTGTGTACCATTTTGTATTTCCACCAACAATAAATCAGAATGATTGTTCTCTATCCTTATCACATTTGGTGTTGTCAGTGGTTTGGATTTTGGCCACTCTAATAGTTGTGCAGTGTTGTTTTTTTTTTTTTAATAATTGTTGCTTTAAATTACATTTCCCTGACGACATATGAGATGGAGCATCTTTTCATGTCTTTACTAGCTATCTGTATATCTGCTTTGGCGAGGTATCTGTTCAGATCTTTTGTCCATTTTTTAATCAGGTTGTTTGTTTTCTTATTGTTGAGTTTTAATTTTGTATATATTGGGTATATTATTGTACATATTAAATTTGTATATACTGGGTAA
>SJYV01054388.1:201593-256141 GCA_006410875.1 Neotragus pygmaeus
AGTTCAATCCCTGAGTTGGGAAGATCCCCTGGAGTAGGAAATGGCAACCCACTCCAGTATTCTTGCCTGGAAAATTGCACAGACAGATGAACCTGGTGGGCTACAGTCCATGGGTCGCAAGGAGTTGGACACGACAGAGCAACTGAGCACACACACAAAGTAACATAGTATACTTCATGCTTTTACTCCAAATCTACTCTGCCTACTAATCTCTTTGTTTTCATTGGTGACATTTTCATTCTTCACATCTTTAGACATCATTCTTCAAATACATGATGTCATTCCTCATTGTATTTTTCCTTCATATTGGACATTTGGACACATTTCTGGCTCTCCTCTGAAAATATAAGCAGAATCCAAGTCCTGAAATTGGATACAAGAATCTCATTTGACAGCTGCTTCTTCTCCAAGTTCATTTTCTGCTCTCCTGATAGTTCCTTCCCTTCAAATCATATGGGGAAAGGGGCTGTGTGAGTGGTATTCTTGTTTTTGGAACATGACACCTCTGCATAGGGCATTTGCCCCTGAATTCCATCTGCCTGGAAAATATCTCCCCAGATTTCCTAATGGCACTTATCTCCAAGCACTGGCTCAAGTGTGCCCTTCTTTGTGATGCCCAGTTTAATCTTCATTTTGAAATTATAACCCACACTTACAATCTCTATGCATAACATAATATCACATGGTTTTCTTCTGAAGAGCACTTATCACCCTCTAGCAAAAAAAATAGCATACTTATGTATCAAAGTGTAATATATATCTCCCTGTAGTATATATCAACCCTAAATATTAATTGGAAGAATGGTTGCTGAAGCTGAAGCTCCAATACTCTGGCTACCTGATGCAAAGAGCTGACTCATTGGATAAGACCCTGATTCTGGAAAAGATTGAAAACAAGAGAAGAAGACAACAGAGGATGTGATGGTTGGATTGCATCACCAACTCAACAGACATAAGTTTGAGCAAGCTCTGGCAGATATTAAAGGAAAGGGAAGCCTGGTGTGCTGCAGTTCATGACGTCACACACAGTTGGACACAACTTAATAGAGACTGAACAACAACAGCGAAAGAACTATTAACAAAACTTCCCTCCATATTTTTAAATATATTGGCTTATCTATAGATAATCAAGTTTAATAAGATACGAAGCTTGGTAATAGTTTTCTTGCTTATCTTTTGTAACTGCTTCCTTCCTATTTTTTCTTGTTCTCATCTTTAAATTTAGGTGCATTTTCTTAATTAGAAGCAAACTCTTCTTTTGATTCATTCATCTAAGGGCTTTTTTTTTTTAATTACAAAAAGTCTAGAAGGTAGTTTTGGAGACAAATACCTTTGGTTCAGATGTTTGATGTGATACAATTTAACTGCCTTGTGGTGCTATATGATTATTCCATGCTTCAATTTCCTCATTTTTAAATTAGAAAAGTAAGACTATTTTAGAATTTTTTATAAAAGTAATTATTTTACACATCCAGTATTTGTAACTATGTTTTGCACATGCTAAAAATTCAATATTAGTCCAGCTTACTTCCTACATTCATAATTCTGGAGGATATTACCAGAGGTTCTCAGTACATGAAAATATATTAAAGTTATTATTTGGACAATTAGAACTCAACAATAACACAGAAAACTCATTTTCTTCTGCATTTGTTCAGATAACAAATCATTATATTAGATAGTTAAGGTCATCTCTTGAGTAAAATGTACTGTATTTTTTACTAGTTGTCAGTTTGGAAGTCATGCTAATTCTGAAAGTCAATGTTTATTACAAAAAAACCTAACATATTTTGATATCCCTTTTTTCTAATCTATTTGTTCTATAAGGAGAATATAAACTCTCTTTTACTGATCATAGCTTTCACATTTCTTCCCACTCTTCTCATTTCTATCACCTTCAGATTACAAAGTTATGCTATGTGACCTTGAATGCTGAAACTTCTTATTGAGATTTTCTTTTACCATCATGTTTTTTTTTTTTTCATTAAAGAATAGTGCTTTGAAGGATACTTTCTTTTGAAAATAAATTCAATTTTGAAGGTATTTGACAGCACCCATTATTTGTGTTTGTTGACAGTTCATCAGAGACAACACATAAAGAGGAAATATCTCACCTCCAAGCTCAGAGTACATAATCAGCTTCAATTGTTACATTTCATCTTCCAATTTTAAGGGGGCTAAATATCATCTGAAACTACTCATGCATTTGGAAAGACTTTAGAACTACTAAGATTTATCACATATCAGTGGCATCTAGAATGTTACAGGATCCTTCCCAACTTGCCTGTCTGCTGTCCAGCAGGAAAGAACATTCACAAATATGTTGGCACCTGCTTTCTAGTTGCAACAAGCAGGGAATTAACATCTGCAAGAAGGAGATTACTCTCATGCATCATACTGAGATTTTTCACACATTTCTGTTATTGCTTCAAAAATACCTCCCTTGTGACATATTCCATGAAGGAGCTAATAAATCTGCAGCCAGAAGACAACCTTGAAACACTGCCACTGCTGTTGAAAAGTAATTAATGATAATATCTTCTCCTCATTACGATGGCTGCAATTGTTTTTTAAGCTCTTGACGAGGGTACTCAAGTATTACTTTTTAAAAAGTAGACGTTTCCATTCATATTATCCCCTAAACCATCTTATTCTGTGTTATTAACTTCAAAACATCTTAAATTGTCAAATTAGAAAGTATTTGCATATATTAAGAAAAAGAAACTATATATTTTACTGGTATATAAATGACATTTACACTTAAGCTTTCTCTTTATTGATTTCATACCTTTTTAATAATATTTACATTTCTCTATGAATCTTCACCTGGTAACTGTTTATTCTGGTGAGAGTTAATTTTAGTTGTGTGTGTATGTGAAAATAAATTTTTATCAAGATAACCTGGTGATTTCCTCTTTCTTTCAATGAATTCTCTGTATTATACTGTCAACTACAAATTGGCACTTACCAAGAGCATTGCCAAGGACTGAACAACAAAGGCATTTGCCATCTGCCTCTAGGGAGATTGAGCCCCATGCTGCTGTAGCTGTTGACCTTCAACAATCCCTGAAGGAGTTCAGGGTGGAGTGAGGCACTCTGTGTTCCAGGGAATCTGGTGGGACAGGTCTTTAGACAGATGTTTTTAGGAACAGATTTTATCATCTTAATCTTTGCATCTCCTCATATCTGGAGAAGCACTAAATCCCTTCATGGTGACATCAGACCCTCAAGACTAACAAAAAACCTTTTGTAAATTGAGTGCTTCATGGTACTGAAGTCCTCTTCACCAAAATCTTATATATTGACCTTCCCCCACTGCTGCTTTGGAGCAGTCTCTCAGAGCTATCTGAGATGCTGCCTCCCAGGCTCCAGTCCTCATTTTGCCCCAAATAAAACTTAACTCACAACTCTCAAGTTGTACATCTTTTTTTAGTTGACAATACAGAAACTGTATTTTAGAGGCATTTGCCTTCTTGGTGCAAAAACATTTTGCTCCACACAGTATATCAGGAAGCTGATGCATATTCTATTTTTTATAGGTAAAACTTCTTTATATAGTGTCAATACTTCAAATTCCTGGATGATTATAGGTGGTAGAGTGAACTAGACATATCTCTGACATTTATTACAGGTCTAGTAGGTTTATCTGCATTTACCCAATGTAAATATATTAATTTTGAATATAAAATACAAAATGCATCATGAATACTTATTAGCATAATCATTAGAGAGCCACTTTCAATGGGTGTTATTAGATGTCAGGCACTATGCCAAGCCTTTTCTATATATTAGCTCATGTGACTTTTACATCCACCTTAGAAAGTGAGTTCCATAATTATTCCTTTTCTTTACGAATTCCCTTTTTACATTCCTTCTCAAGTTCAGATAAGTTAAATAAATTGCCCAAAGTCATAAAGAAGATAAGCAGCAGAGCCTGAATTCAGGCCTGGCCAATTTACTGAAATTTAAGCACCTATCCCAACTGTCATATTTCTGTTTTCTTTTTTCCAGCAATAATAACCATGAAAATGCACTTAATTTCCCATATAGATAAAAATGTTGCAAATTCTTTAATCTTTCTTTATTATCCTAGTCTGAGGATCTGCTAAGAATTTTTAACTTTTCTGTTTTTGTTTTTGTTAATCAGTGTAATTAAAATATAAAGAAGGGGAAACGTCAATATGGATAGCAAAATTATTTATTATTAGAGCCACTTTATATAGAATTTAATGGTATGTTTATGACTGGAAAAAATGGGAATTTAATATGTAATCAACTGGATTTAAATTTAAATAATATATTTTATGTAAATTGCTTTAATTTAATCAGTCTCTATTTCGCAGAAGAAAAACTTTACAATGTGAATAAGAATTACTGATATACTTAGTCTTTCTGAGTTTTTTAATTAAAGGACACTTGAAGGAAACAAAATTAAAAAGTGACACAATTTAAAAATAAATGATATAAATGAACTTACTTACAAAACAGAATAGACCCACAGACACAGATACCCAACTCATGGTTATGAAAGGAGGGAGGAGATGATGGGAGAGATAAATTAGAAAGTTGAGAATATGTATAAAATAAGTAAGCAACAAATACCTACTGTATTACACATTTAATATCTTGTAATAATCTATAATGGAAAAGAATGTGGAAAAGTATATATTTCTTTTTTTCCAAACAATCACTTTGCTGTACATTTGAAACTAACACAACAATGTAAGCAATTATATTTCAATTAAAATATAAAATGATTTATATTTTATAAAAATATAATTTTATAAAGTTAATTTTATATTGTCTTCTCCTGATACTGTTTCTGAATATAATCATGAATTAAACTATTCAGACTCTGTAACTCTTACCTCTTGATCTGACAATCCTCTCAACTTACTGAATAAATGCAATGCAAGTTTCCTTATGCTATAATTGCCATAAATTCAACCTTTGTGTATTTTGCTTTCTCATGAAAAACCACATCTTTGATGAATTTTACTAGCACAATCTATACTATTCAAAGGATTAAATGAAATGAACAAGTGATCCACAAATTGTATTGGTCTGCTAAGACTTCTGTAACAAAATAATCCAGACTGAATGGCTTAAACAAGAGATATTTATTCTTCCTCAAATCTGGAAACTTGATATCATCCAATATCAAGATGTTACAGTGTTGGTGCTGGTGAGGATTCTCTTCCTGGCTTGTAAATGGCACCTTCTGTTTATGTCACATAGCCTTGCAGGTAGAGAGAGAGAGAGAGACAGAGAAACAGAGAGAGGAAGCATGAGTGAGCTCTAGTGTCTGTCTCTTCTTGTAAGGACACCAGTCCTGTTAGATTGCATGCTCTATAAGACTCTAGGCCCTTAAGATTCAGAGGGCAAGAAGATTCACTGCCTCTAACAAGCTCACATTCTAGCATGAGAAACAGAGTAAACTACGGCCATACCACCCTGAACGCGCCCGATCTCGTCTGATATGGTATAGTTTTAAAAGGATCTGCCGAAACTAAAAGCAACTGTACTCACCCAAAAGGCCGACTCATTGGAAAAGACTCTGATGCTGGGAAAGACTGAGGGCAAGAGAAGGGGGCAACAGAGGATGAGATGGTTAGATAGCATCACTGACTCAATGCACATGAGTTTGAGCAAGCTCTGGGATATAGAAAAGGATGGGGAAGCCTGGTATGCTGTAGTTCATGGGTCACAATGATTCTGACACAACTTAGTGACTGAACAACAACAAATACATTGTATATTCTGAAAGAACTTCATGACCTTGACATTAATTGTACTTACCAATCACAGTCTCTAAACCCACTGTATTTCACTCCAAAACTCTTCTAACTCCCTTCTCTTGATTCCTTTCTCTTTCATTTGAAGAGGCCCAAACTGGAGCATGACTATAATGTCAAATTTCAAGCAAATCTGTCAATGAAGATAGCTCTGATGTGTCCCCAGGGCCCATCCCCACTATTCATGAAATGAAAGGGCTGCTTTAGGTACAAATTAAGTATTTTGAAATGATTCATCCAACTCTATTTTCCTCTGAGGAATTTCAATGTCCCTCAAATGCCAGATATGATGTTCATCAGTATGTCTTAACATCAGACTTTGTATGACCTGTGAAGCTTCTAGGAGCAGCATTTCTATATGTAATTATTACTGTAAATTTTCTGGTTTTTTTTAACCTGAATGTTTTATTAAATTGACTGCAAAAAGTTAATAAACATGTGTTCTTTTGACAATATGATTGATCTGAGAATCTCATTTTTTGACATCATCCAACATTTTGGTAGAGATTACAGACCCTGTTTCTCCACTGGCTCATCATTCATACACATCTAGTTTAGATAATTAAAGGCATTGGCTTTATTTCTTTTTTCCCTTGAAAGGCTCAATATAAAATGCAAGGACTCTGTTTCCCATTGTTAATNACATCATCCAACATTTTGGTAGAGATTACAGACCCTGTTTCTCCACTGGCTCATCATTCATACACATCTAGTTTAGATAATTAAAGGCATTGGCTTTATTTCTTTTTTCCCTTGAAAGGCTCAATATAAAATGCAAGGACTCTGTTTCCCATTGTTAATATACAATCTCTTTGTCCTCTCAAACTTGCTTGTTCATTTAGCATTGTTGAGGATTCTAGGGATTCTTGAAAGGAATATTAATATGGATTTAATTGATCAATGACATAATTAAGCCATTAAATCCAGGACAAGAGTGAGGTATAAACCTGTCTCTTATACACATCTTANGCTTATTTAAAACAAAATATCCCCCTATGGCTTGACAGGTACTTCTGGTACAAAGGCCACTTTGAAATATTCGAACAGTTAAATTACAGAAATCACAGCATTATATTTACATTCTAAAAGACTTGACTCAAACTTCAGGCTATTAAATGGCTACATGTTAAAGAAACCAAACAAAATATGACTGAAATGAGGAAACAGGTTGTGCCACTATTTGAATATAAACTTGAAATAACCACTAAATACTCTCTAGGCTTTAAGTTTCTATATCTGAAAGATGAAATTTTGAAACCAGAAAACTTGCAATGCTCCTTTCAGTGCCAACATATATTCCTATATTATTTATAGTTACACAAGAGTGATCATTCTTATTTTACATGACTTGTTGAAAATACAAATAATTAATTTTTTAATTAACATTTCTCAGCTATTCTCCAATCTTACGACTATAAGTTTCTCTAAGCTTTGAACAAGATTATTTTTAAACAAAATATAGTTTATCTATTTCTGTAACATATATAAATCTTTGTATATTGTAAACGCATAATGTAACCAAAGAGGTATACACAATAAAGCATCATGAAAATATTTATCATTAAAACAATTTCATTTTTGTTTGGAAGGATAAAGTTGCTGAAAGTGTTCTCTATTTGATCTATCCTCTGAACTAATTTTGTAGACAAAGGCTTTGGGGATCTTCGTCACATTTGTAGTTCAGATGCTCAGTTGTGTCTGACTCTTTACGACCCCATGGACTGAAACATGCTAGGCTCTCCTGTCCTTCACTATTTCTAGGAGTTTGCTTAAACTCATGCCCATTAAGTTGATGATGTCATCCATCCATCTCATCCTGTCAGTCTATTCTCCTTCTGCCTTCAATCTTTCCCAGCATTAGGGCCTTTTCCAATGATTCAGCTCTTTGAATCAGCTGACTAATGTACTGAAGCTTCAGCTTCAGCATCAGTCCTTTCAATAAATATAAAGGACTGACTTTCTTTAGGATTGACTGATTTGATCTCCTGGTAATCCAAAGGACTCTCAAGAGTGCTCTCCAGCACCACAGTTTGAAGGCATTAATTTTTCAGCACTCAGCCTTTGTGCTCCAACTCTCACATCCATACGTGACTACTGGAAAACCACAGCTTCAACTATATGGGCTTTTGTTGGCAAAACGATGTCTCTGCTTTTTAATATGCTGTCTAAATTTGTCATAGCTTTCCTCCAAGGAGCAAGCATATTTTAACTTTATGGCTGCAGTCACCATCCAAAGTGATTTTATATTCCAAGAAAACAAAATCTGTCAGTGCTTCCTTTTTTCCCCCATCTATTTGCCATGAAGTGATGGGACTGGATGCCATGATCTTAGTTCTTTTATGTTGAGTTTTAAGCCAGTTTATTCACTCTCTTCTTTCACACTTATCAAGAGGCTCTCAAGTTCCTCTTCACTTTCTGCCATTAGTGGTGTCATTTGTATATCTGACATTGTTGATATGTCTTCTGGCAATCTTGATTTTAGCCCAGCATTTCTCATGATGTACTTTGCATAGTTCAATAAGCAGGGTGACAATATAGAGCACTGATGTACTCCTTTCCCAATTGTGAATGAGTCATTTGTTTCATGTTAGGTACTAACTGCTGCTTCTGGTGTCACCCTTTTGCCTTTCCATACTGTTCATGGGCTTCTCACAGGAAGAAGGAGTAGTTTGCCATTGCCTCTTCCAGTGGTCCAGGTTTTTAGAATCTTCACCATGACCCATCCATCTTGGGTGGCCCTGCATGGCATGGCTCATAGCTTCACTGAGTTATGCAAGCCTCTTTACCACAACAAGGCTGTGATCCATGAAGGGGATGGGTAGATGAATGGGAAATTAATATGATATTCATATGTATATGTGATAAATATATACAATGGAACATTATTCAGCCATAAATAAAGAAGGAAATCTTGCCATTTGTGTCAACATGTATAGACTTTAGGGAATTATGTTAAGTGAAATAAGAAAGATAAGGAGCAACACCTACTTTAAATCTCAGCAATATGAAGACACTAAAAAAAAAAGTCAAACTCATAGAAACAGAGAATTTGTAATATAATATGTGTGTGTATGTTAGTTGCTCAGTCACGTCTGACTCTTTGCAACACCGTGGACTGTAGCCTGCCAGGCTCCTTTGTCCATGGGATTCTCAGGCAAGGATACTGAATTGGGGTTGCCATTCTCTTCTCCAGAGTACCTTCTTGACCCAGGGGTTGAACCTGGGTCTCTTGCATTGCAGGCAGATTCCTTACCACTAGTGCCACCTGTGAAGCCTATATAATCCCATTACAATAGTAAACTGAGATATGAAAGGTGAAGGAGAATATATTAGAGATTTGAAAAGAAAATATATGAAACAGGATTGAAGAATATGTATGATTTCTGCACAACTTTTTGTGGAACCAGCAAAATATTTTTTTTTTCTTCTCTAGTTTCTTTAAAGTGCATCATATTATAATCCTTGGGAGAAGGCAATGGCATCCCACTCCAGTACTCTTGCCTGGAAAATCCCATGGATGGAGGAGCCTGGTAGGCTGCAGTCCATGGGGTCAGTGAGTCGGACACGACTGAGCAACTTCACTTTCATTTTCACTTTTCACTTTCCTGCATTGGAGAAGGAAATGGCAACTCATTCCAGTGTTCTTGCCTGGAGAATCCCAGGGACAGGGGAGCCTGCGGGGCTGCCGTCTACGGGCTCGCACAGAGTCGGACACGATTGAAGTGACTTAGCAGCAGTAGCAGTAGCAACAATCCTTGGGATTTAATCTAATCTGTTGTACTGTCAACCAAGTCAAAAAGAGAGAGGAAAAGAAGTGAGTATGTGTTCAGGAGAGGAATAGTTATGGTTACACATAAAACTGGGAGCTTCTTCATACTCAACATATGAATCACTTTTTTAAAGGTTTTAGTCCAGTTCACTAAAAGGTTAACATTTTAAGATATCTGTCTGTTACTTACATAAATGTTTTTCCCTGTTGAGGTTGAAACAAATAGAGAAATAAAATAGAAGACAGACATCTGAATTAAAAAAATGATGAAAGCTTTACTATTAATAAATCCATCTATTGAATATAGATTTAGATTTGTGGCCAAAAGACTACAAGTTTATAAACTGCCATTTTCACTGCCAAAACTATGGGATTCCCAACTTAGGAAAAATTGGGGAAATCACAACAGCCTTGACTACGTAGAATTACTGCTCCTTATCAGTTTAGGATAGACTCAAGACTTTCAGCCTTTTTATAGCTTAATATCTCATAATCAAGAAACGTGCGCCAATGGAAGTCACACACTTATCAGTTAACAGCAGTCTCCTAAGGAGCGACCAGTAATGGTGAGGGGAAATTTTTCATAATCTACTATCATATAAGATATTCCTTGTGAAAACCTAAATATAGTAGAAATATCAAATTTATAATAAATTAAAATGATAAGATACTTAGACTTGAAACACACTGATGCACATTAAAACCTATGGAAGTTAAAACAATACATATTTAGTGTAATTTTATAAAATTTAAAGTATTTACTCAGAAATAAATAGGAAAAAACAATTGTTCAAAACAATATCAACAAAAAATTTGAAGAAAAAATAAACATATGAATATGAATATCAAGCAGAGAACAGAAAAAGAGCGAGAGAAACAGTGAGATTAATACAAATAGATGCTGAAGATTGGGGGGAAAGGTCAGCCAAGTATAAACACTTCTTAAAATTTCTATCTTATCGAAAGAATTAAAAGAGGGCACTAGTAACAAATCAAAAAACTGAGAACTAAGAAAAGTATATGAGCAGATACAAATTTTGTTAAATTGCAGAGTAAAGACTGAAATAATCCTTACAGAACAGAGTGTGAACAAAAATATACTATAATTTTGAAAATTTAAGTGTAATAAGTATGCCTCTGAAAAAATAAAAATGGAATTTACACTGCAGGAAGATCTAGAAAACACCAAAAATCAATTACCATAAAATAAATTTGTAAAAGTATCATGCATGACAAGAAACTAGGACTGGAGGGTCTTTCAAATTTGTTAAAAGTCACTTTCAAGAAACACATAACTTTCACATAGTATCACATTTTCAGGAAGTGAAAAATAAAGAAATAGTCCAATGTATTCTAGAGGAATATAATTTTACATGCACACAGTCACACACACACACACGTAAATTGAAGATTAAGTGGAAAGACTTGTGTTCAGCAAGCCTGCTACCCACATACCATCTTCTGCCTCCAGGAGAAGTTGTCAAAGGTTTAGTGTAGCATCCATAAAGTGCAGAAACTGATTCTTAGATACACTTCCCAAAACATGTGTTTGGTAAGTATACCAAAGAGAAAACAATACATACACTCTGATATCACAGAACTTTTTATCTAGTAGAAGAGATAATATTTGTAGTAATATACATGTAATAAAAGACAGAATATAAAATGATGTTATAAAATTTTCCAAATCTTAAAAAATAAATAAATGGTTTCCTGGAAAGATAGGGTAAGGAGAAGGGCGAGACATTTGTAGAAATAGTTAAAAATACAGTGTTTGCTAAAAAGGAAATCCTTGTTATTTATCTATTTTATTCATAGAAGTTTGCTTCTGTTAATCCCATACTCCTAATTTGTCCCTCCTTCACTCCCACTCTCTCTCTTTTGGTAACCGTATAAGTTTGTTTTCTTTGTCTGTGAATCTGTTTGTGTTTTGTATACAGATCATTTGTGTTGTTTTTAGATTCCACATGTAAGTGATATCACAGGGAACTATATTCAATATCTTATAATAAATCATAATGGAAATAATCTAAAAAAATTAACTGAAACACTTTGATTTGTACCTGAAACTAACACCAGATTATAAATCAACTATACTTCAATAAAATATTTAAAAAGATAAATAAGAACAAAAACAATACTAAGTTAAGGCAACCAAGTGACTGGACTCTAAGAGTTTCATTTACAGATTTACCATAAATTCCAAAACCACAGCCATTCATTTTCTAGACTGTTATGCCTCCAGTTAATTGAAAGTAATCTAGAAATTCAAAACACCCTTCCTCTGGGTATTTGCTCACTTACAAGGCAGGCACATTTTTATGATGTATTTAGTTAGCAGATTAGTGAAGTGAGTATGTCAGAAAGATTCAGCTTGCTAATTAGCGTTTTTAATGAGATTTTACTGTGTCACTTCTTGGTAGTCTATTTACAATTTTCCATACTGTAACTTGGAAGCCAAAATCCTAGTGGGTTTCAATTAACTCAAAGCGTTTCTACTAAAATCATCCCAGTCATAATATTTAATGAATTCCATCAATAGAAGAGATAGTAATAATAATGCAATGTATAAGATAAAACATATAAACTTCACATAAACATAAAAATATATGATATATATAACTAGTTTTACTAGCTGCATACCCTGTGATAGATTTTCAAATTCTGTGGCATTAGTGAATACACTATAACTTGTAAACAGTACCTGTATATCAACTACTTTGATTTAATACTGCTATCTATTATTATACTTTTATGGTAAATCCCACATTGGTCTGTCACATGTCATAGAAAAATGAAGAAATACATGTCTACTCATTGAGTGTCAATCTAAAGTTCAGAACAATCCTCGATTAAGGAAATCTTAACTATGCTATTTATTAACTGGCTTTCATTGTATGTTATCTTCACATTGGATAGGGAATTGAAAATCAGATTTCAGATTTGGTAAATGTTAAGCTTTGTATAAAGTTAAGGATTTTTTTTAATTTCATCCACGGTGAGAAACTTCTTTTAAATTTCCTGATTTTTTTTTCTTATGGAAGATGCAACATATATAATTGCTTTGCAGCAAAATCTATTTCTCTTCCCATGTTATACAGCTTTAATTGGGAAGTGGCTTCTCAACCAGAGATAGCATTCCTTAGACTCCTTACATGTGGTGGTCATATGAGTTGTCTCTGATGAAATATGAGCAGAATTATGTGTCACTATCAGTTCAATTCAGTTGCTCAGTCATGTCCAACTTTTTGTGACCCCATGAACCACAGCACGCCAGGCCTCCCTGTCCATCACCAACTTCCGGAGTCCACCCAAACCCACGTCCATTGAGTCAGTGATGCCATCCAACCATCTCATCTTCTGTCGTCCCCTTCTCTTCCTGCCCTCAGTCTTTCCCAGCATCAAGGTCTTTTCATATGAGTCAGCTCTTCACATCAGGTGGTCAAAGTATTGGAGTTTCAGCTCCAGGGTCAGTCCTTCCAAGGACAGAATGTGGTCCACTGGAAAAGGGAATGGCAAACCACTTCAGTATTCTTGCCATGAGGACCCTGTGAACAGTATGTGTCATTATAGACAAAGTCAATTAAGAATTAAGAGAGTCTTCCTCTTCCTCTTACTTGTCATTTTTACTTTTGAGGACTGAGAGCAGAATTCTGGGCACAGTGTGAAAGCAACTTTTTCTCCAAATCACTAGACAGAGAAAACACTCCTAAAGCAGACAGGAATATCTACATTAACTAGTGAAATGAATAAAATTGGTATACTAGTAAAATGAGTAAAATTAACTAGTTAAGTGAGTAAACTTTTGTGTCTCTGAAATTTGAGGCTTTTTTTTTTCTTTTTTACATTATGGAGAGCTAACTGCAGAAGAGATTCAGCATTTTTCTATGTACATGAATATCCTTCTTTAAATTGCAGTATCTCAGAGACTGCATGAATGCTTATTAGGTGCATTTACAAATTGGCCTCCTAAAAATGACCTATCAAACATAAGCTAATGCATGCGCGCACGCACACACACACACACAGACACACATACACATCAATCATCCACAGTTCAAGAATGGGTTAAAGTTCAAATGTTAATATTTAGAAAACTGCCTGAAAAGCAAAATACATGCATACACTTTTGTTCATCCAGCTTATCAACACATTGTGGAATAAAAAGGCAAATAGGAAAATATGTTTTCTTTCTCCAGGGATTACTTCACATCCTCTTTTCTCTTTATTTTATCATGCACATTGCTATGGGGATATGGGAGGCCTATTATTAAAACAATCTTTAATCCTAAGGGAAAGAAACAAGCTGGTTATGCAGATGGGATCTAAGTGAAAAGAATAAGTTATTAAAAAAGTTCAGTGAAATCATATTACAGGAAGACTATATAGAACACTGGTTTCCCCATAGAAATCTATGATTATATGAAATTAATTTTAAATCCTCTTTGTTTGTTATTACTAATTGATGTTTGGAGGCAACATAGCTAAAATATGAAAAGAGGAAAAATCCAATTAATTTCTTGACCCAGCTTTTAATAAAAATATTTTATTTATTTACTAAATATATTAGCAAAATTTCCATATATAACTGCCATAAATTCATTTGAAGGATGAGTATGAGTTTGGCTTCAAAAACTTCTATTATGGTAGGGTCAGAATCCTTTGGATTTCTCAGGTGGCACTTGTGGTAAAGAATCCACCTGCCAATGCAGAAGACATGGGTTTGATCTCTGGGTTAGGTAGATCCCCTAGAGGAGGAAATGGCACCCCACTCCAGTACATCAGGTGGACTACAGCTCATGGGTCCCCAAAGAGTCAAACACAACTGAGAGACTGAGCACACACGCACACGCACACACACACACAGAGAATTCTTTGGGCTTCACACACACACACACACACACACAGAAACACACAGAATTCTTTGGGCTTCACACACACACACACACACAGAGAATTCTTTGGGTTTCACACACACACACACACACACACACACACACAGAATTCTTTGGGCTTCACACACACACACACACACACACACACACACACACAATTCTTTGGGCTTCCCAGGTGGTACAGTGGTAAAGAATCCGCCTGCCAGTGAAGGAGACACAGGAGACCTGGGTTCAACCCTTGGTTTAGGAAGATCCCCTGGAGGAGGAAATGGAAACCCTCTCCACTTATTCTTGCCTGGAAAATTTCATGGACAGAGGAGCCTGGCAGGCTACAGTCCATGGGGCTGCAAAGAGCTGGACATGACTGAGCAACTAAGCATGCACGCACCTACTGGACAGGGAGTAGATACCTCACTTAAGCAAGAACAATCAGAATTTCTTCCCAAAGAAATAGGTTTCTCATGGCACTTAGATGCTTAATTTGTAAACTTATGAGCTCTGAATAGGTTCTTTGGACACATGGACTCATTTCCTTCTGGAAAAGGAATAACATTGTATGTGACCAACAAAATAAAGAAGGAGAAACACTGTGGATCAGCTTTTCAGGGATGCTTAGAAGACTTTCCAATCATTAGTGTTCCTGTCTCCAACTTAGGAAGGGACCCTGTATCAATTTTGCTTAATCTAACTTCATGTATTAGTATTCTATAACTTGAAATCACCCCCCCCAAAAAAGAACTCTCTAATATAAATATATAAAATAATGTTAGAAGATTCTCATTCTGGTAACTCTTTGAATCATGTTTTGGGGCCTGCAGAACTGCTTCAGCAAAACTTAACAGGATCAATGGTCTATATAAGGACTAGAGAGACACTATGCCTCATTTTTCTGAACTCTAGAATGTATTCCATCTTTGAAGTCTGTGAACTTTTTTTCTCTTCTGTTTGTGATCATTTACTTTTTCATAGACCCTCCTGTAGCAGTTAAGAACAAAATCTCTTTCTATTCACATTGGTCCCACTCCATCTTTTTGGTGAAGAATAACCCAATTAGCAAAGTTGAAAGTTTTATTTTCTTGTCTGAAAATATATTTCTGAAGTTTTATTGAAAGTAATATTTATCACTTGAGGATTTTAAACCTTCTGTAATTTACTCCATTAACTGTAAAATATCTGATGAAATGTAAGATAATAAATAATAAAGTTAGATCCTCAGCTTATATGTGATCGAGCCTCAAAAAAAATGTTTAACTTCAAATCAGTCTAATGTCCTATGCATATTGTTTGACAGTGTTACTATAATTGACTCAATAACAGGAACTAGCCAATTTTAATACATTTTTGACAAGTATTGCTGTTGCTTGAGAAAAATTCATGAGAACATTATTTTTTTCTCTTGTAATCCTTCCCTTTTTTATTTTGAATCGAACAGACAAGGTTCAGTTTATTCTATTTATTGTATACTCACCACATGAATGACTGTAAGAGACAGGCATGGAGGCTCTAAACTGCATTTAAGCAGAACAACTGCACTAAGTCTCCCAGGCAATAGGTCTCACACTGCTGACAAGAGGTACCTCAGCGCCTTGCAGGATGCAGGATGGTGTCAAGAGAAGTATCAAGGACATCACTGTGATGGCAAGTCAACAGCTTATGGCTCAAAACACCAGCTGAAGCGACAGTGATTTGGAAACTCTGATTCTAACCCCTCATTTGCAGTCTGCATATGAAAACCATACGTGATTTTTGATATCTTTTGTCCTTGTTTGGTTGCAGATGTGGCTCCTGACAGTAATGCACTTGGACATAGACTAATCCAAGAAAGGGGGTGCCCAGAAAATAACTTTCACACAAGCTACTCAGCACCCATACTACAGAACCATCACTCAAAGTCTAGAAAACCAAAGCACTTTAACTGTAAATATTTTTACAGCAATTAAAATCCTAGGATAAGGTTCACATTTAAGCACTTTATTATGATGAGCCAGGGCACACAAGGGTCCATAAACTATATATATATATATTAATGAATAGCCATTATCTCAAATAGATACAAAATAAAAATATTTTTCCTTATTATGAAAACTCAGCATTTACTCTCTTAGAAGCTTTCATATAAAACTTGTGCACACTAAGTCACTTCACTTGTGTCTGACTCTTTGCAACCCCATGGACTGTAGACCACAAAGCTCCTCTTTCCATGGGATTCTCCAGGCAAGAATACTGGAGTGGGCTGCTGTGCCCTCCTCCAGGGAAATTTCCTGACCCAATGGGACTGAACTCATGTCTCGTATATCTATTCATATATAACCTACATTAGAGTTAATTATATTTGTAATGTTGTACATAACATTCCTAGTACTTATAACTAGAAATTTGTACCTTTTGACTGCCTTATTCTAATCCTACCCCCACCCCTTGTAATTACCAATCTGATCTCTTTTTCTGGGCTTCCCTGATGACTCAGTTCATAAAGAATCTGCCTCCATGCAGAAGACCCCAGTTTGATTCCTGGATGGGGAAGAGTCCCTGGAAAGGGGATAGGCTAACCACTCCAGTATTCCTGGCCGGTTCCTGTTATTCATCTGGTAAAGAATCCACCCGTAATTCGGGAGACGTGGCTTCGATCCTGGATTGGGAAGATCACTTGGAGAAGGGAAAATCTACCCCCTCGAGTATTCTGGCTTGGAGAATTCCACAGACTGCATAGTCTATGTGGTCGCAAAGAGTTGGACACAACTGAGTGACTTTCACTTCACTTCACTTTTTATTTTTCTATGTGGCTGTTTGTTTTTGAAGTATAACTGACCTACAATACCATGTAAGTTCCTGCTACACAATATCATGACTCAATATTTCCATACATTTCAAAATGATCACCACAATAAGCCTAATTACAATGAAAAGCTACTCCCAACCCTTTGTTCCTGGGGATACACATGACTCTAATCATAATGACAGTTCTGTCAGTTAACTGCAAACCAAACTATCCAAGGATTTTAAGGAAAACTGACATCTGGAATATTCCACATGCCCATACCCAATGAAGGGATGAATATGTCCAGTTTCAAAGTACACAGGAGGCAATCCCAGGATCTGTTTTGGAGTGCCAAATGTTTTCATTTTCAGTTTATTTTCTTGTGTTTGCTTTTAACTGTTTTTTAACTGACTACTGTGAGTAGTCGTAGTCAGTCCAGTTTATAGAACCTCCCAACCAATTCCTCCCCAGGGAATGTGGAGATCTGTCCTAACTGAAAGACACCAGACAAGCAGCAGGGAAGCAATAAAAGACTCTTGGACCATGGAGATGCCTCATCGTGGCAGGAACAACCCTGGAGACAGAGTGGTCAGTGTGGAGGTTGTCTCTCTAACGAGGTACAGAGGGAGGTGAGCCTCACTGTCCTGAAAATGACCTTTGCCTCAGTCTGGTACACTGCCCACTTAATACCAACAGGTATAAAGAGGAAAGAAAGCCTGGACCTGTATTTTGTCCCAAGCTCTGGAACCTCTCCCATCTCTCCGGTCTTCAAGTCACACGAGATAAGGCCTCACTCTATAGTGAGGCAGCAGTGCTACACAGATGAAGCTAATGCTCAAACCAAACACCATCACACAGGAACTCGGTATGTCCTGGGGCAGGTCTACCCCCTCCACACACACACCACTGAGGTTGGAACAGAAGAGGGTGGCAGACCACAATGTGAGCCCTCCTAAATCCTCAACAGTAACATCAAGCAAAAAGTCACATTAGTAAATGTCTAGCTAGTTGATGGACTAGAAAACAGTGAGAGTTTCAGCAAAGTATATTGTTCTTTTCTGTTTTATTTTGAAGAGTTAAAGTGAGCAGAAATGGTCAAACCCGTTTCCTATGCTTCAAAATCCATTTTAAGGATTGTAATAGGCAGGCAGAGACAAACTGTGCTGTAACCCTCCAAGGATGGGTTTATCAAGAAACATTCTTCCACTCCTCTCTTATGCACAGTATCTGTTTCTATTTTTTCAGCTTTATTGTGATAAGACTGACAAATAAATCTATAATATACTTGAAGTGTACAAGTATAAGATTTGTACACATTGTGAAAGGGCTCCCACAATCGAGTTAATTAACATATTTATTACCTCATATATTAGCCTTTTTTTTTTTTTTGGTGAGAATAGTTAAGTTCTACTTTCAGCAAATTTCAACTATACAATATAGTTTTATCAACTATAGCTACCATGTTATACATTAGATCCTCAGAATTTATCTTAAAAATGTTTGTTGTTCTTGTGGACACCATGACCACTTTTATGAGGGGGTCCCAAGGTGAACCTGAGTGTTGACTGGGAGCTAGGCGAGAAGGCAGCCTGGCAGTAGGAAGTGCCGAGAAGCTGGGCTGCCACAAACCTTGCCTCTTCTGTTGAGTCATTGAGTCCTTGTAGTGAAACATGGCTCCTGGAGTACAGCTGGTCTCAACATTGTCAGTTTTCTGAGTCAGCATCAGAACTCTGTCCCCTAGAAACCTGAATTCTTACAGTACCAAACTGACAAAGGTGAGACCCATGCATACCTACAAAAGGGTTGTTGTGTGGGTTAATTTGGATTGTCCAATACACTTCCCTTGCTACAATCTCAAAAGTCTCCAGCCACGTGACTGCCCCCATTCTCCGCATCTCAGTTCAGTTCAGACACTCAGTCATGTCTGACTTTTTGTGATCCCATGGACTGCAGCACGCCAGGCCTCCCTGTCCATCACCAGTTCCGAGAGTTTACTCAAACTCATGCCCATTGAGTTGGTGATGCTATCCAACCATCTCATCCACTATCATTCCCTTCTCCTCCCACCTTCAATCTTTCCCAGCATCAGGGTCTTTTCAAATGAGTCAGTTCTTCGTATCACATGTCCAAAGTGTCGGAGTTTCAGCTTCAGCATCAGTCCTTCCAATGAATATGCAGGACTGATTTCATTTAGGATGGACTGGTTGGATCTCCTTGCTGTTCAAGGGACTCTCAATAGTCTTCTCCAACACCACAGTTCAAAAGCATAATTCTTTGGTGCTCAGCTTTCTTTACAGTCCAACTCCCATATCCATACATGACTACTGGAAAAATCACAGCTTTGACTAGATGGACCTCTGTTGGCAATGTCTCTGCTTTGTAATATGCTGTCTAGGTTGGCCATAACTTTTCTTCCAAGGAGCAAGCATCTTTTAATTTCATGGCTGCAGTCACCATCTGCAGTGGTTTTGGACCCCCTCAAAAATAAAGTCTTTCACTGTTTCCATTGTTTCCCCATCTATATGTAATGAAGAGATGGGGCCAGATGCCATGATCTTAGTTTTCTGAATGTTAAGTTTTAAGTCAACTCATGCGAAGAGCTGACTCACTGGAAAAAACCCTAATGCTGGGAAGGATTGGGGGCAGGAGGAGAAGGGGATGACAGAGGATGAGATGGCTGGATGGCATCACTGACTTCTTGGACATAGGTTTGGGTAGACTTTGGGCGTTGGTGATGGAAAGGGAGACCTGGTGTGCTGCGATTCATGGGGTCACAAAGAGTCAGACACAACTGAGTGACTGAACTGAACTGAACTGAAAACTTAGATGTTCTGAACATTGAGTTTTAAGCCAACTTAAAACTTAAAAGATGTTCCAGAAAAATATCTATTTCTGCTTTATTGATTATGTCAAAGCCTTTGACTGTGTGGATCACAATAAACTGCAAAATTCTTCAAAAGATGCGAATACCAGACCACCTGACCTGCCTCCTGAGAAATCTGTATGCAGGTCAGGAAGCAACAGTTAGAACTGGACATGGAACAACAGACTGGTTCTAAATCGGGAAAGGAGAGCGTCAAGGCTGTATACTGTCACCCTGCTTATTTAACTTATATGCAGAGTACACCATGAGAAATGCAGGGTTGGATGAAGCACAAGCTGGAATCAAGATTGCCAGGAGAAATATCAGTAACCTCAGATATGCAGATGACACCACCTTTACGGCAGACAGCAAAGAAGAACTAGAATCTCTTGATGAAAGTGAAAGAGGAGAGTGAAAAAGTTGCCTTAAAACTCAACATTCACAAAACTAAGATCATGGCATCTCTGCATCTATGAGGCGAAAATTGGCTGCAAAGTCATGAGGCTAAAAAAAAAATTGTATAAAAATTCAAATTATTTTGTGAACTTTGTTTTAAAGGATTTCTGCCACTCTGCTGGCACACAGCTCACAGAGGTCAACTGGCTCTGTCCTAAAATGTTGTAGTGTTTTCAACATGTTCCCACTCTTCATTGAACCTGGGATACAAACAAGGGCTGATCAACTCCCTCACATCTTTGGCAACTTCTCTCTCCAAATCAAAAGTACTTTATCACTTCATTTTTGCTATTGTTTCCAAAGCTTTTTCAAAGGATTTAGTTGCCACATAGGCACTTTCAGATTTCTTTATATAAATGTTTATTCAAGTCTCTGTTTCTCCCTATAAAGTCTGCATTGTCTCCCTTGTGCCATCCATGAATGCAGGCATCATTTCCCCAGAGCAGGTAGACGAGAGCTGCTTCTAGTTCTTCTGCTAATTTCCCGAGAAACATTTCATTTTATTACTATTTATTATTTAAAAATATATTTTTTCAATTATTTCAAGATTTAGAATGGAAGAAATAACAACAACCTAAAGCTAGAGTATTATCTAATTTTCCTATTAAACCATTTTTAAGGGTTCTTTTTTTTTAATTGAGGTAAAAAAGGACATAACATTTCACTCAATAAAATGATTTGATATGTGTATATATTGTGATTACTACAATATTTCTAATTATATGTTTCATATATATGACATATATATATATATCACAATTTCTCTACCCATCTACCCATATTCTTTAATGGATATTTAAATTCACATCCAGTAATGCTGCAATGAACGTGGAGATGTATGTATCTTTTTGAGTTCGTGTTTTCATTTTATTTGGATAAATAATCAAAAATAATGAAATTGCTGATTTATTTAGTAGTTCTATTCTTACTTTTTTGAGGAACCTCCATACTGTTTTCCATAGGAGCTGTAAAAATTTACATTCCCACCAACAGTTCACAAGGGTTCTCTTTTCACTGCATCCTCTCCAACAGCTGTTATTTCTTATCATTTGAATTACTGGATGTGAGGCAATATATCATGGTTTTGATTTGCATTTCCCTTATGATTAATGACATTGAGCATCTTCCCATGTCTATTGGCCACTTGTACATCTTCTTTGAAAAAATTATCTATTTGTATACTCTGCCATTTTTAAATAGATTGTTTGTATTTTTTGGTAATTAATTGTATGAGTTCTTTATGTATTTTGAATATTAACACCTTATCAGATACATGATTTGCAAATATTTTCTTCCATTCAGTAGGTTGCCTTTTAATTTTGTTGATGGTTTCCTTTGCTGTGTAAAAACTTCTTTGTTTGATGTAGTCTCACTTGTTTAGTTTTGCTTTTGTTACCTTTGCTTTTGGTGTCAAGTTCAAAAAATTGTCATCAATATTAATATCAAGAATCTTATCACTTATGTTTGCTTCTAGGAGTTTTATAGCTTCAGGTCTTATGAAGAACACTTACTTTTAAATGAAACAAATTAAATTTATTTTAAATTAAATGTAAATTGCTACAACCACACAGGCTTCAACACTTGGAAATATCAGACCCTAATATACNGTACCTGTGGTGGATTCATGTCGATGTATGGCAAACCCAATAGAGTATTGTAAAGTTAAATTTAAAAATAAATAAATAAATAAATTTAAAAAAATAAATAAATAAAATTAAAAAAAAAAAAAAGGTAAAGATTTCCTTTGCTTCTGAAGCCATTCAATCTCATTCTATTGGCACAAGCAATAGGGAGCAGAAGGACTCTTGTTCGGGACCAACTTGGAAGGGCCAGAAACAGTAGTAGTAGTAGTGACACTGGTCTCAGTGGAACATTTAGCATGCTTTCCTTTAATTCAAAATTAGAACTTCTATACATGTGCCTTTTAAAACGGAGGAAACACTAATCTTAATCGGAAAACTTTTAATGTTTGTGAAGAATAAAGCTCCCATGGGTGAGTAATGTCTGATAGTTCAGAAACTGTCCCATAAAGAACAATGAGGAGACAGAGCTCTTGCCTGATGGTCAGGTTGAGAAAAGGATATTCCTTTTTCCTCTTTTTGCATTGCTCCAGTGCCTCTATGAGTACTCATTTAATGTAGATAAGAGACCACTTCTAGATACTGAATAGAAGCATTCACTTTTGTACTCCCGGCTGCCATTTAATTTGTAAGGGCTTTGTTTTGATAAATACCCATTTGTCCCATTTTGAAATTCCATCTCCGTAACATGGTACCCAGAATAGAGTTCCTTCCATTCTTGAGTTGTCTAGGGCCAATCTTTCTGACTATATATTCAGCCTGCTGGCTACATAAGAAGCTGTGTAAATTCATATCTTACCATTGTTGTTGTTTTATAGTTCTTCTGATGAAATGAAAAGTATGACTTTTACTTCTGCCCATTTAGAAGATATACATTTTCCTTCCTTAGTCAAATGCAACTGTCACAGGTCACAATGCAGCTGGATGTTGGTTCTCCACCCTGAGCCATGAGGCTTGCTAGGAGCCTCTAATAACAGATTATGCACGCATGCTCAGTACTTTCAGTCTTGTTCGACTCTGCAACCCTATGGACTAAAGCTGAGAGGCTCCTCTGTCCATGGGATTCTCCAGGCAAGACTACTGGAGTGCGTTGCCATGCCCTCCTCCAGGGGATCATCCCGAAACAGTGAACCCGGGTCTGCTGCATTGCAGGCTGATTCGTTATGTCTCAGCCACTAGGGAAGCCACACACATTTCTTCAGGGGATACTACTAAAATAAATTTTTCACTAAATTCAATATAAATATATTTTGTGTTTTCAAAGCTAAAGCTAATAACTACACATGCTAATGTTTATGAAATTACAATTTGCCATCTGAATCACCAGGGAAGCCCCGTCATCAGGAAGATATTTTTGCATACTGATTTCTAAGACAAGTGAAAAGTGAAAGTCACTCAGTTGTGTCCAACTGTTTGTGATCCCATGAACTATTCAGTCCATGGAATTCTCCAGGCCAGAATACTGGAGTGGGTAGCTGTTCCCTTCTCCAGGGGATCTTTCCCATCCAGGGATCGAACCCAGGTCTCCTGCATGGCAGGTGGATTCTTTACCAGCTAAACCACCAGGGAAGCCCAAGGATACTGGAGTGGGTAGCCTAGCCCTTTTCCAGGGGATCTTCCCAACCCAGGATTCAAACTGGGGTCTCCTGCATTACAGGCAGATTCTTTGTACCAACTGGGTTATGAGGGAAGTCTGTAAGACAAGCAGAGACTGCATTTGTGAAGACAAGTAGATACTGTAATTGTGAAGACAACTTTTGGAACATTAAAATGAGAATAAATTTGAGCTTTTGGATGTATCAATATTATCAGTGGCTAATTTTCTACTTTATGGAAAAAAAAAAACTTATCCCATATTTCCAACATTTACATATTGACATGCTGCTGCTTAGTTGCTCAGTCCTGTCTGACTTTGCAACCCCATGGACTTAGCCCATCAGGCCCCTCTGTCCATGGAATTCTCCAGGCAAGAATACTGAAGTGAGTTGCCATTTCCTTCTCCAGGGAATCGTCCTGACCCAGGGATTGAACCTGGGTCTCCCACATTGCAGACAGATTCTTTATCATCTGAGCCACCAGGAATAAACACATTTAAAAATATCCTGAAATTACTCACATGAATAAAATTCTTTCTTCTCTTCCATATTAACCTTTAAATATTTTCAAATGGTTATTTTCTGTCATCAGTGTGAATACAAATTTTTCCATGAAACCATTCACGTATTCTATAAATTTATTATAGTTGTACAATATCACATTATATTAAAATTTCTTTTTTACAAATATACATTAAATGTGAGTTACATCAAAAGTGAACAATTTTCAGTACTTCATTGTATGATACATGTGGTAAGTAATATGGGAAACAGACTCAAATATGGGCAAATGAGTATGTGACAGCCGCTGGCTCGACAAAATCATTATGTCTTATACTAATATATTTTTCCTGTATCTAACTTGTATATCTAAACATCATTAACACTTCAGGAAATAAAAGCCTTTCTCCATCTGGCACATGGTTTTTAAAACGCATTTGCTGTAATTTAGAATATCTGTAAACAGCTGGCAAAAAATGTATTTTTATTAAGCTGTTCAGCACCATATTTAAAAGATCTGTAGTTTGCATACATTTCTAAATCTCAGAATACTTTCTTCATTTATCAGTTCTGTAATCTCCATAATCTTTTTCTAAATGTTAAGAAATTAAGCGGTTTTGTCTTCAATTACAAACCTGTATATCTTCTGTATTTAAATTTTATATGTGGATAATTCAACTGACGTTTGATCTTAAAAATATTAAAGCATGAGAGTCTCCCTTTTTTGTCTGTTTTAACAACAAAGATTTCAGTCAGTATTTCTCAATTCACAGAAGATCACTGAATGAATATTTAGTATGCTTTTGCTCTTAGAGTGTCTTTTAACATGTTATGCACCATATGTATTTTTTCCTATTGCTAAAAATTAGCTCATGTCCATAGTCATCTTATGTGCTGCTGTGCTCAGTCACTCACTCACATCCAACTCTTTGCAACCCTGTCCATGGGATTTCCCAGGCAAGAATCCTGCAGTGGATTGCCATTTCCTATTCCAAGGGATCTTCTCCACCCAGGAACCGAGCCTGGGTCTCCTGCATCTCCTGCATTGGCAGGCAGATTCTTTATCATTGAGCCACCACAGAAACCCCACAGTTTTCAGATCCATGCTCAATATGACAACTTAGTAGACAGGAATGCTTAGAAGATATGCAAAGTAAGTAGTGTGTTTAACTCAAAAAGACCAGAAGTCAAAGGCAAAACACATGAAGTTTCTAGATTTTATTTTTACTTAAGGTATCCCTTGATTTTAATCTAGTTTATTTTCCTATTAAAAGATTCTAAGGAGGCACAGAGATGGTCCAACACATATCGAATTCTACCCATTGCTAGAGCAGCCCTGCAGTCAAACATAGCTGCACCAAGAAGGGGTTGACAGAACAACACTCTCAATTGACAAAAGCTTGATTCCTGTAACTGGAGATACAGTATAGTAATTGCAAGAAATAATAATGATGGTATCAAATTAATCAAAACAATGTTAGTCCACTTTATTTGTGGCATCTCTTCTCACAAGAAACTCAAGCTTTTAGAAAGCTTCACAATTGTTTCTGTGTGAGTCTTCAAATATTTCAGCTCCATTCTGAACAAAAAGCAAGCCAATCTACACCTCTTATTTATCACCTATGTGGATGGAAACTCTGTTTTCTTCTGTAACCATAGCTGTGAGCTCTCCAAAACCACTTCACAGTGGACCCTTCTTCAGAGTCCACTAAATATGTTTCTCAGGGAATGAGATAAGATGTCATAACATAACTTGTATTTTGTTAACATTTTACATAATATGATAATTTTAGCCCCAATCTGACCTCAAATGATCAGAAATTAAAGGAAAATATTACCTAGTGACAGACACTGAACTGTAACCAGAATTCCTCTTCTTGAAATAGAAGAGTTACTGAATCTGGCTCTAAGGTATAGTCTCATTTTCCCTTTGATGAGTTTCCTTTGGGAGTGGCCTCTCATCCTCCACAAAAAGACTTCTATTGAACCTGTATGTTCTATATTCAGTGTTTCCAAACATGTCTGAACCCTAGTGCTGATAACAGCCAAGATTCAGGTGATATCCCTGAAATACATAAGTAGAAAAGGAATCAAAATATTAAGTTTTGTTTGTTTGTTGATAACTCACCAAAATAAAAGTAAATTAACTTTTAAGGTATTTCTGGAATTCCCTGCTGGGAAAATCCTGGTTAAGAATTGGCCTACTAGTACAGGGTACACAGGAAGATTCCACATTCTACAGGATGATTAAGTCTGTGTGCCACAACTACTGAAGCCTTCAGGCTCTAGAGCCCGTGTTCTGCAATGAGAGAAGCTACTACAATGACAAGCCTGCACACCGCAACTAGAAAGTAGGCCCCACTAGTTGCAACTAGAGAAAGCTTGCAGAAAGTAAGGAAAACTCAGTATAGCCAAAAATACATAAATAAATAAAATTTTAAAAGTGAAATAAAAAATATTTCTAATTAGTAAGTTAAAATACAGTTGACCATTGAACAACATGGGTTTGAACTATGTGAGTCCACTTATAAGCACTTCTGTTTTTCACTAAATAGTTACTAAAGTACTGTATTTCTCAATTGTTTGAATCTACAGAGAGCCCACTGTAATGTTATAAGCAGATATTTAAATTCAAGGAGGACTAGTGCACCCTAACCCCCACATTGTTCTAGAGTTAAATATATTATATTGTTTAATGATAAATATCAAATACATTAAAGGTCAAATTAGAGAGTCATAAAAACACTTCATTTTACCTTTGTTGACAATTTGAACCTCATTAAATTATTTGTCTGATTATGTAAATTGTAAATGTTTTAATGACAAAGTTACTTGAAATACATAATGCTACTGACAGCTAATTATATTGTAAATTGCCTTATAGCATGTTTGCTATTTCAATTTTTACTCCTCAGCCAGGAGGTATAAAATTTGTAGTTAAGTATTCAAAGTATAATTACTTTAATAAATGTGCCATACCTTGCATATATTTTCAAACTCCTATTTACTAAAAGAATTGCAACTCTGCTCCAATGACAACAAAAAACTTAATTCTGCCATATCAAAAGATAATTGAATTTTAAAACTATACCATTTAAATTGAAACATTTTAAGAGCTTTGAAAGCATACTGATATACTTACTGAAAACACAGGTGCAAGTTAACTATTTTTTTTCATATTGTATATAGTTTATTCTAAAAAGTGGCTGTTAANGAATACTGGAGTGGGTAGCCTTTCCCTTCTCCAGGGGATCCTCCCAACCCAGGGATCAAACCTGGGTCTCCCACAATGCAGGCAGATTCTTTTTTGTTTGTTTTCTTGCCACTTCCTTCAGAACTCGGATGGATCCCATCTTGCCCTGAAATTGTTCCCACACTGACAGTGGATCTGCCTAGCACATGCAGGCGGATTCTTTACCAGCTGAGTCACCAGGGAAGTCCAAGAGTATTGGAGTGGGTATCCTATCCCTTCTCCAGCGGATCTTCCCGACCCAGGAATCAAACCGAGGTCTCCTGCATTGCAGGCAGATTCTTTACCAACTGAGCTATCAGGGAAGCCCCGCACAGAGACCACTTATCCAACGAGCCTCCTAGAGAACCAGAGGAGAGCAGACGGAGTCTTCTCCTTTGTTAGAGACCTGGATTCCCTCATTTGTATGTCATCGCACAGGAATTACTGGTCAAACTTCCACTCGAGGATTTGAAGATACCCCCATCACACCTGCGAGGAGAGGGCACAGCTGTGATCCGCTCAGGGACCACTTACAACCTGCATGGAGTATTTATCCCACTTTGCTCGGGATGAAACGTCCCCCCACTCCCCCTAACTCATGAGTGCAGAGGTCTGGCGCACGCTTCACAGTCACTGACTCCATTCAACCTCGCCACCTCCAGAAAAATGGAAAGTGCGATTTTCCAATGAGGACGAAGGGTAATTCCAACCTCGTGAAGGAAGGCCCCACGGCTGACCATCAGAGGTCCTTGGTAGCGGGAAGCAGGTCTCCCAGAGCATGTTTTCTGAGATTAATACTAAACATGCCTCCTGCACAGAGGGTGTGCAGGCTCCCCNCTCCAACACCACAGTTCAAAAGCATCAGTTCTTTGATGCTTAGCTTTCTTTATGGTCCAACTCTCACATTCATACATGGCTACTGGAAAAACCATAGCTTTGACTATATAGACCTTTGTCAGTAAAGTAATATCTCTGCTTTTTAATAAGCTGTCTAGGTTTGTCATAGTTTTTTTTTTTTTCCAAGAAGTAAGTGTTTTTTAATTTCATGGCTACAAATCACCATCTGCAATGATTTTGGAACCCAAGAAAATAAAGATTTTCACTGTTAACATTGTTTCCCCATTTATTTGCCATGAAGTGATGGGACCAGATACTATGATCTTAGTTTTCTTAATGTTGAGTTTTAAGCCAGCTTTTTCACTCTCCTCTCTCACTTTCTGCCATAAGAATGGTGTCACCTGAGTATCTGAGGTTATTGATATTTCTCCCGTAATTCTTGATTCCAGATTGTGCTTCATTCAACCTGGCATTTCGCATCTTGTACTTTGGAGATAAGTTAAATAAGCAGGGTGACAATATACAGCCTTGATATACTCCTTTCCCAATTTGGAACCTGTCTTATTGTTCAATGTACTGTTCCAACTGTGTTTCTTGACCTGCACACAGATTTCTCAGGAGGCAGGTCAGGTGGTCTGGTAGTTCCATCTCTTTTAGAATTTTCCACAGTTTGTTGTGATCTACAAAGTCAAAGGCTTTGGCATAATCAATAAAGCAGAAGTAGATGTTTTCCTGGAATTCTCCTGCTTTTCCTATGATGCATCAGAGGTTGGCAATTTGATCTCTGGTTCTTCTGGCTTTTCTAAATCCAGATTGAATATCTGGGAGTTCTTGGTTTATGAATTGTTAAAGCCTGGTTTGGAGAATTTGAGCATTACTTTGCTAGGGTGTGAGATGAGTGCAATTGTGTAGTACTTTGAACATTCTATGGCATTGCCCTTATTTGGGATTCAAATGAAAACAGACCTTTTCCAGTCCTGTGGCCACTGTTGAGTTCTCCAAATTTGTTAGCATATTGTGTGCCACACTTTATCAGCACCATCTGTTAGGATTTGGTATAGCTAAACTGGAATTACATCACGTACACTAGCTTTGTTCATAGTGATGATTCCTAAAACCCACTTGACTTAGCATTCCAGGATGTCTGCTTCTAGGTGAGTGATCATGCCATCTTGGTTATCTGGGTCATGAAGATATTTTTTGTATAGTGCTTCTGTGTATTCTTGCCACCTCTTCTTAATATCTTCTGCTTCTGTTAGGTCCCTACCATTTCTGTCCTTTATCAAGCCCATCTTTGCATGAAATGTTCCCTTGCTAGCTCTAATTTCCTTGAGGAGATCGCTAGTCTTTCCCATTCTATTGTTTTCCTCTATTTCTTTGCAATGATCACTAAGGAAGGCTTTTATCTCTCCTTTCTATACTTTGGAACTCTGCATTCAAATGGGTATATCTTGCCTTTTCTCCTTTGTCTTTAGCTTCTCTTGTTTTCTCAGCTATTTCTAAGGCCTCCTCAGACAAACATTTTGCCTTTTTCATTTATCTTGGGGATGGTCTTGAACATTGCCTCCTGTACAATGTCACGAACCTTTGTCCATAGTTCTTCAGACATTCTCCCTATCAGATCTAATCCCTTGAATCTATTTGTCACTTCCACTGTATAATCATAAGGAAATTGATTTAGGTAATATCTGAATGGTCTAGCGGTTTTCCCTACTCTCTTTAAGTCTGAATTTGATAATTAGGAGTTCATGATTTGAGTCACAGTCAGCTCCTGGTCTTGTTTTTGATGACTGTGATGAGCTCTCCATCTTTGGTTGCAAAGAATATAATAAATCTGATTTCAGTGTTGACCATCTGGTGATGTCCATGTGTAGAGTCTTCTCTTGTGTTGTTGGAAGAGGGTGTTTTCTGTGACCAGTGCATTCTTTTGGCAAAACTCTGTTAGCCTTTGCCCTGCTTCATTTTGTACTCCAAGACTGAACTTGCCTGTTACTNATCTGGTGATGTCCATGTGTAGAGTCTTCTCTTGTGTTGTTGGAAGAGGGTGTTTTCTGTGACCAGTGCATTCTTTTGGCAAAACTCTGTTAGCCTTTGCCCTGCTTCATTTTGTACTCCAAGACTGAACTTGCCTGTTACTCCAGGTATCTCTTGACTTTCCACTTTTGATTCCAGTCCCCTATAATAAAAAGGACTTATTTTTTGGGTGTTAGTTCTAGTAGGCCTTGTAGTTCTTTATAGAACTGTTCAACTTCAGCATCACTAGCTGGGGCATGGAATACAAATATATGCAGAGTACATCACATGAAATGTTTGGCTGGTTGGCTCACAAGTTGTAATCAAGATTGCCAGGTAAAATATAAGCAATCTCAGAAATACAGAGGACCCCACTCCAAAGGCAAAAAGTTAAGAGGAACTAAGGAGCCTCCTGATAAAGGTGAAAGAGGAGAATGAAAAACCTTGCTTAAAACTCAACATTCAACAACAAAGATCATGGCATTCAGGTGGATCACTTCATACAAATATATGAGGAAAAATGGAAACAGTGACAGTCTCTGTTTTCTTGGGCTCCAAAATGACTGTGAATGATGACTGCAGCTACTAAATTGAAAGATGCTTTCTCCTTGGAAGAAAATCTATGACAAACCTAGACTGTTTGTAAAGAGTAAAGAGCAGAGATATCACTTTGCAGACCAAAGTCTATATATTCAAAGCTATTGTTTTTTCAGTAGTCATGTATGGACCAAAGAGTTGGACCATAAAGGAGACTGGCAAAATCTGGTGCTGGAGAAGACTCTTGAGAGTACCTTTGATAGCAAGAACATCAAGCCAATCAATTCTAAAGGAAATCCACCTTGAATATTCATTGGAAGGACTGATACTAAAGTTGAATCTCCAATATTTTGGCCATCTGATGTGACAAGCTGACTCATTTGAAAAGATCCTGGTGCTGGGAAAGATTGAGGGCAAGAGGAGAAGTAGGCAACAGGGAGTTAGACTGCTAGATGGCATCACTGACTTAATGGACATGAGTTTGAGCAAACTCTAGGAGACAGTGAAGGACAGGGAAGCCTGGTATGCTACAGTCAGTTGCAAATAGTGGACACAACTTAGCAACTAAGCAACAACAATAAATGCATAGTAGTTAATGTGAAATGTAGGGCTGGATGACTCACAAGCTGGATATAAGATTACCTGGAGATTTATCAACAACCTTAGATACACAGATGATACTCTAATAACGAAAACCAAAGAGGAACTAAAGAGCCTCTTGATGAGGGTGAGAGAAGAGAGTGATAATAACTTGTTTAAAATTCAGCATTCAAGAAACTAAGATCATGGCATCTGGTCCTATCACTTCATGACAAATTCATGGGGAAAAAAACTGATGGGGAAACAATGATAGATTTTATTTTCTTGGGTTCCAAAATCACTGTGGATGGTGACCCCTTCCAGGAAATTAAAAGTTGCTTGCTCCTCGGAAAAAAATCCATGACAAACCTAGACCACATATTAAAAAACAGAGACATCACTTTGCTGACAAATTCTGAATAGTCTATTTTTGTTTTTCTGGCAGTCCTGTATGGATGTGAGAACTGGACTGTAAAGAATGCTGAGTGCTAAAGAATCGATGCTTTTGGGTTGTGGTGCCAGAGAAGACTCTTGAGATTTCTTTGGACAGTAAGGAGATCAAACCAGTCAATCCAAAAGTAAATCAACCCTAAATATTCATTGTAAGAGCTGATGCTAAAGTTGTAACTTCAATACTTGACCAACTTATGTGAAGATCAGATTACTTGGAAAAGACCCTAATGATGGATAAGATTGAAGGCAAGAAGAGAAGGGGAGGAAAGAGATGAAATGGTTGGATTCCATCATCAACTCAGCAGACATGATTTTGAGCGAAGTCTGGGAGATAGTGAAGGATAGCAAAGCCTGGCTTGCTGCAGTCTATGAGGCTGCAAAAAGTTGGACATGACTTAGCAATTGAACCTCAACAAATAGTAATAAGTAAAAAAGTAAGTAGCACATGTGTGCTAAGTCACTTCAGTCATGTCTGACTCTTCAACCCTGTGGACTACAGCCCACTAAGCTCCTTTTTCCATGGTATTCTCTAGGCAAGAATACTGGAGTGAGTTGCCATACCCTTCTCCAGGGGATCTTCCTGACCCAGTAATCAAACACAGATCTTATGTGTTTCCTGCATTGGCAGGCAGGTTCTTTACTGCTAGCTTCATCTGGGAAGCATAAAGGTGAGGTGCTCAGAGAATGCTGTGCCAAGAAGGACATTAAGGCATAGATATGGATCGCAAATAGGTCTGCTTTGTAAAAAACTGGGGACAACTCTCATGGGACACGAAGAAAATATGTAAAATCCCAGGAAACGGAACACATGTAGGGTTTTTAATGGCCATAATAGGACAAATATGAATGGAATAATTAATAAGGGCTATGACGATAAAGAGATTTGCAAGTGGTAAAGAACCCACCTGCTGGAGACAAAAGAGATGTGAATTCAATTCCTGGGTCAAGAAGATTCCCTGGAGAAGGAAATGGCACCCTCTCCAGTATTCTTGCCTGGGCAATCCCATGTACAGAGGCACCTGGGGGACTACTGTCCATGAGGCTGCAAAAAATTTGGACATGACTGAAGCAACTTAGCACTGATAGGAGAGGCTAATCAGGGACTTTGTAAACCATAAAAAAATCTTGAGATTTTTAATTTTAGCTAACAATAGAAGGCATTTGAAAGTATAACCAAGAAAATGATACAATATATGACATTATATATACAAATATCTGTCTTTAAATACAGCCAATAGATTGAGTGGCTGTACAGTAGTGTTGGAATTAATTGAGGAAGTCAAATCCTAGAGTCAATAAGAGAGGTTAGAATTTATCTTCCATTGGGTGAATTTAGATGAGAACAGAGCTGTTTCTTCCAACATGTTAGGAGAAAAAAAGAAGTAGGAAAATTTTTTCAGTTCAGTTCAGTCGCTCAGTTGTGTCCTTCAACATTGCTCTCTTTTCTTTATCCATGAGGAACATTAATAATGTATTTGTGTGGGCACATGTTTTTGGTAAAGTTTGTAAAATAACATATTTTATCTGTAATTAGCTAACATTGCTTTTTCTTCCTGTCATTGTTTCCTCTATAGTCACAATTCCTTGTGACCAAATGGTGTTTCAATGGCCACTGTTAATCTATATAACGGGAAGATGGCTAAAACACATTGAGTTTGATTTTAGTGTTTTATGTTTATGCAGTTCATGTTCATTTCTGGCTTCCAGGAATACGTGCACCTACTATACTGATCTTCTTGTTAAAAAAAATGACTTTACTGAACTGAAGTATTGTAGAGTAATGGAAATCATTTGTAACTTTGACACATTCTAAACACTGGGTGTGCTAGGAAGACATATTTAACTGATCTAAAAAAAGTAGAAGAAATATTGAATATTGTGCTATTGGAACAATAAAAGCTGAAACATGTGTATAAGAAAGACTAAAGTGGAAACAGTATGCAAGAGAACTGGAATTGAATTATTATTGTTAGGTTTTTATAAATTCAATTTGGATGAGAAATTAGGACTTCTGCTATTAGAATGAAGAAATATGGGTACAGAGAGTAAAGATTTACTAAATATATAAAAACTTTAACATGTTATTTAACAAATTAGATCATTAAACTATTACAAGACAGTCTCTATTATGTCACCCTTTCTTTAAATATGTCTATGATAAAAAAAGATATAGCTATAACCAAGTCCTCACCTCTGATTCTATAAAAGGTAGTACTATACACGTACTTAATTAAGCCTTCTAAAATTTTCCCCAAACTCACCAATCATAGTTAAATTAGTAGAGCACAATAAACTAGGAAGAGGTGCAGAATGTGTGTCTCTTCTCTGCCTCCAATAAATTATAATCACTTGACTTTTTCAGTAATTCTCAGGGCAATAAAAATGGAACAAAAAAGGAGGCAGTAACTATTGATCACTATTTGTGAAGTCTCATGAAGTTACATGATTCTTTTCTTTCCGTAATGGATTACTATCTGTAGCCTACAAATTAGAACAAGTGCCATTTATATATTTATTAAAAGGCAGTGATGAAAGAATTATTTGTGTTGTTTGAAAAGAGAAGTGGTTTCCATTTTGGTAAAGCAGAGTGATAAAGTGGAAAGAGAACATAACCCAGATTTATGAGTTCAGATTTTTAGTTACTAGTTATGCCACTTTGGGCAAAATAATTCATTTCTGTGAACTTCTGTTTACCAATGTGCACTAATATAGTTAGATTTATAGCCTCTAAATTTGCAAACAAAACAAAATTACACCTTATCATTCTAAGATGCTGGATATACAAGTTATTAGTCATTACAGTCTATAAACAGGATTTCAAAAAAACTACACATTTTTTTGTAAATTTGCTTTAGAAATAATATAAAGATTACTGTAATATCAGTTTCTAAACATATTAATAAAATAACTCAATAACAAATAATATTGTATTCATTTCTCAGCAACTAAGGTATCTTCACATTAATGATTTATACATTCATTGGGGGTCATTCATATCCTTTGTCTTAGAATACACTTCTATAGTAATAAACTATCTCTTCACAAAGTGCTAAAGAGGAAAGCTGAAAGAGTCAACACAAGAAGATAAGAACCATTTTCCAAGTGAGTCATTAGACACTCCATCTGGTACAGAATTGACAGATTATCAGAAATTTTGGATGCAAAATAAAAAAGTGAAAATCTAGTGTTATCAGAAGTTTTAAAATCAATAAGTTCCCCTCACTAAAGTAAAACAGTTCAATAGATTTTTAAATCTTATGAAAGCTTCATAACTACTTCTAGAATGAAGGTATTAAGACTTTTGTAGACATACTTTCAAGTTAAACAGGTATAGTTGGTGAAAATTATAAATTACCACAGTTTTTAATTTTCTTAAAATTGTCCTAAGGGAATACACTAAATGAGAAAACATTTATTCAGATAAATCTACTGAATCTTGAAAATAATGGTAAAATATGTGGCATCTGAGTCATAACTCTCTCCTTTATACAAGCTCACCATGAAATTCTAGTGAAATGTCTATTCTCAATATGCAGGTAAGATCACAGGGCTTCTTATTCTTCAAGCAACCTGTCAGATCAACAGCATTTTTCATGCACATCTGCTTCAAATTGCAGAAGCTCTCTATGTCACACAAGAACAGCTAAGAAGGCTGAGGTTCTATCCTACCTAACCCCATTCCTTGGGTCAGGCTCCACTTCAGCTAAAACTGTGTTGCAAAGAGTCAGATATGACTAAGTGACTGAACTGAACTGAACTGAACTGAACCTCAAAGTATGGAGGCCCCAGTTCCACTCACTGGAGCTCAACAGTAGGGTTGTGGTTTCTTGATTGGAGAGGCAAACCCAAAAGACCATAGTCAATTGACCTTGCTGAGTTCTCCCAAGAGAACTCACAAAATAAGTGTCATTCCAAGAGAAGTGGGCACTGTATCCACGCCTACGTATGGAGCAGTGGCACAGGCTTTTGGCTTGTGGGGAGTTTCTGAAGCAATCCCAAAGAACTAACATTACTTGAAACAGTTTGGGGAAAATCAAGCTTAAGGGCATTTTAGAACACAACAGAGATTTTGGTGGTAAATTAGGAGTAAGGGTGGAATTTTCATAAGTCAATAAACTAAACTCTACATAAATTGTTAATACAAGTTTACCAGAAAGAGCTAGGCAAAGAGGTTGTTAATAATAGCCCTTCTTGGGTCAGCTCAAAGTTTGAAGACTGGCTTGAAAGAATACCCTTGAAGAAGGAGCCTAAATTTAATTTGATCAGGCTATGGCACAATATATACCTGACGTAAATGTAAAAAGCCAATAGAGAAATCACCTGTCAGTTAGTGGAAACTGAAATTTAAATATAATATCAACACAAGTAAGCAGATTAACAAACAGAGACAGGGATATTCGAAGGCAACATTGTGAAAACCACTATTCAAAGGGTGACTGTGTGTGAGCCCAAGGCTGTTTTTCTGGAGAAAGAAATCAGAGTAAGCATCCTTCTGGGAAAATAACAGAAAGCAAAACAGTACACCCAAGGTACTAAATAGATAAACAGACAACCTCAACAAGCTGTTGGGCATGGGGCGTTAAGTTGTGGTGGTGCTGCTATCAGAATGCAAAATTATTGCCATGTTATCTAGAATATTCCATCTCTAGTGAGAAATTATGAGATAATAAATAAGCACATAAGGAACAATGCGTAGAAAGGAAATAAAACAGAAATTGCTCATGGGGGGGGTCCACAGCTTGAACTTAGCTGATGAAGACTTCAAAATAGTCATTGTAAATTTTCAAAGAATATCAGGCTTAAAGAAGCTAAGGGAGGCATAATGGCAATATCTCATTATAATGACCTATTAATAAAAATGTATAAATTATAAAATAGAGTGAATGAACATTCTGCATTCTGGAATTGAGCACGATAATTAATGTGAGGAAATAACCACAGGGACTCAACTGGCAAATATGAACCAGCAGAAAAAGAAAAGGCAAAAGGATAAGAAAACATATAGATAGATCAATAGAGATTATGCAATCTGAAGGAGAGAAAGAATAAAGATAAATGAACAGAATATTAAAAAAAATATGAGATGCTTACTTGTACCAACATAGAAATAATAAAAGCACAAAGGAAAGGACAGTGTAAGAAGTAGCTAAGGGAATGACAGGTAAAAATTTTCCGAATTATGGTAAAAATATTAATTGTACAATCAAGAAACACAGTGAGTGCTAATTAGGATTATTTTAGCATTTTCTTGGGCTTCCTTGGTGGCTCAGATGGTAAAGAATCTGCTTGCAATGCTGGAGACATGGGTTCAATTCCTGGTTTAGGAAGATCCTCTGGAGAATACCCACCCCAGTATTCTTGCCTGAAGAATCCCCATGGACAGAGGAGCCTGGCAGAAAGAGTCAAACACAACTAAGTGACTAAGCACTAGCATTTTCTTAGTCACATCATAATAAACATATTCAAAGATTAAGACAATGAAGACATTATGAAAGCAACAAGGAAAAATAGCTTAATTTATACGAAAAGCTCCAATAGTAGTAATAACTAACTTCAGATCAGAAGAAAATGAGGTTCAGAAATCAGTCGGACTACATATAGATAGTGCAGAAAAAATATATATATATATCCAGTCAAGATATTATCTCCATAATGTTTCAAACGTAAACTCTCTTTCACAAATAAAGGTAAAAAAATTACTTCCCAAGAGAAACAAAATTGAGAGATTTATTTCAATTAGAGTATCCTTAAAGAATTAGTAAAATAATTATTTAATCTGAAATTAAGTATCTCAAGACAGTAATTCAAATATACACACAGAACAAAGAGAATGCTAAAGATAATTACATAAATATGAAAGACAATACAAACACATATGCATTCTCTTCCTTTACTTGAACATTTACAAAAATCAGATCTATAAGCATGTATATACTTGCATTGTTTGGCCTGTCACATATACAAATGTAATATATTTGACAACAGACAATGCAGTGTTTGAACTCCAAACTGTACTGGAAAAAAGGAAATGATACAAGATAGTAACACACATTTATGGGAAGAAATGAAGAGACCCAAAACTGGTTAATAAGTTAATGTAACAAACTCTATACACATGTACTTGCTCTCCTTTTTTTTTTTCAGTTTGCTGCTACTGCTGCTAAGTCACTTCAGTCGTGTTCACTCTGTGCGACCCCATAGACGGCAGCCCACCAGGCTCTCCCGTCCCTGGGATTATCCAGGCAAGAACACTGGAGTGGGTTGCCATGTCCTTCTCCAATGGATGAAAGTGAAAAGTGAAAGTGAAGTCGCTCAGTCATGTCTGACCCTCAGCGACCCCATGGACTGCAGCCTTCCAGGCTCCTCTGTCCAGGGGTTTTCCAGGCAAGAGTACTGGAGTGGGGTGCCATTAAAAGACACAAATATACATAAAATAATCATTTAAGACCATTTATTTTAATTTTTATAACATAAATATGATGTAACATGTATAATAATAAGACCACAAAAATGAGGAAGAAGGAGTTGACCTACACAGGATGAGGACTTCTACAGAAGACATTAAGAGACATGGGTTCGATTCCAGCATCAGGAAGATGCCCTAGGGGAGGGCATAGCAACCCACTCCACTATTCTCGCCTGGAGAATCCCCATGCACAGAGGAGCAGGGTGGGCTACAGTTTATAAGGCTGAGAAGAGTCGAACATGACTGAAGTGGCTTAGCATGCATGCAGCCTGATGTTAAGATATTTATTGTAAGCCCCAGATCAGACACTAAGAAAAGAACTCAGAAAAATATAGTGAAAAAAGTGATTAAAGAAATTTAAAAATATTTCACTGCAAAAATATTCATTAAAGAAAAAAAATTGAGGACCATAGGAACAAATAAGACATAGAGCACAGTCAAAATAAAAAAAGGCATATATAAATCAAAACTGTATAGATACCGTACATATGAATGAATTAAACAATTAAGTCAAAAAAGACTGACACAGTGGATAATAAAAATAGGACTGAGGTCTTTGTTTTATCCTGGATATGTACAGATCTAGGGAACAAATATGTTAAAAGTAAAAGGATGACAAATCATCATGTAAACAGCAAAAACCTGTGGTGGATTCATGTCGATGTATGGCAAAGCCAATAGAGTATTGTAAAGTAAAATAAAGTAAAAAAAATTTAAAAAAATTTTAAAAATTAAAAATAAAAAAAAGAAAGCAAAAGTGACAATAACAACCTCTTAGAAAATAAACTTTAAAATAAAAGAAAGTTACTAGAGATAATACTGAACCATAAAAATGAATGAAGTACTGATATGCTATGGCATGAATGATCCTTGAAAATACTGTTAGGTGAAAGCAGTCAGTCCCCTGCCACTTGAAAAAGAAAAACCCTACATATTTTATAATTCCATTTATGTGACTTAATTTCTTATGAAATAACTGTCCTTTGGCAATTATGTATGCATTTCAGAGCAGGTGGTACATGTATAGTTTTGTCATAGAATAACCACTCATCAATTTAATCAGCACTATGTTAGCTGTATAAAAATGCTACTCACTCAGAAGCACAGCCAAGCTCCAAAGTTCAAATACTTATAAAACGTTAACACCTGAAAGTTGTAAGAAATCATAATATCAGTTTAAAACAGAGATCAAGAAGGTATTCTTTTGTACATTTTCCCTGGTACTTTCAAATCTTTTAAAATTCACTGGCTTAAAAAAAAATAAGATTCTAATTAAAGTTTAAAGACAGTAATGTGGATTCAGTTCTACAACAGTTGAACACCAGAGCTTGCTCTAAAGCACCACATGTTGATGAGTTGCCAAAGTCTTTCAATTAATTAAGTCACTATATTTGGCTCAGTCTCTGGTGGGTTTACTGCTTATCCCAAGCAGGTGTTGATGGATTAGGACATTTCTTTCTGGCTGATTCCTGATTAAATTTGGACAAAGAATCTGACAGCTGTCATGTCTCTGTTTTCCAGAATTCTTTCTTCAAATCAGAAAGCACCAAGCCTAACACATGAGAGAAGTGTGTAGAGCTATTTTGTGCAGATAATTCTAAAGTTAGCAAGAGGTATGAAAAATCCCATTATTTTAATTATCTCTATCTCAGCCATAAGGTCCTCTTAAATTGAATGATAGCAAGAACTTTGAAAAGTCAGATTTATTGTGTGCAATTAAAAATAGGAATGTGGTGTTCATTTTCCATTATCTCTATTTTATCTTATTAACAAATGCAAAATACTCTCATGGTCTGAGATTCTTACTCTCAAGATAAATATGAATGAGGGTCACAAATTATGACTTGGTTGCACTGGATTACTTGTAAGCCCTTTTTATCCAGGGAACAATGAAGAAGATAAGTTGTATTTTAGTTCATTGTCCAAGCATAAAATTGATTAGCTTTCTATCTCTTTACAGTATTCAAATTATTTAAATTCATTGTGCTTTTGTTAAGGAAATTTATTTCAGAATAAAATTCTTACCTCATTTTTATGTTCCTTACAGATCTTTTTTTTTTTATGGACATGCATGAAACAAATCATTGCTAAATTTATGAATAATACCCTATACAGTAACTGCATCTGTTTATTGCTTTTGTTTTCTGCAAATTGATAGAGTACACTCTTTGCAGCAAGAATAACAGAAGTCTATTTATCCATCTCTCTCTCCCTTATATTTCCTCTGAGGAGAAAAACACAGAGTAGAACTGTTTATGAAACATATGAGATGAACTGTATTATACATACAATCTTCCTTTCCTTAGTTTTACCCACCTCAGGTGTCACCTGCCTCTTTGTGGATGTCTCTTCTCACTGAGTAAGCAGTGAAGGAAGCAATGTGTGAGCCCCAGTGATTCCACCATCTGAGGCCAACCAAGCAAAGGTCTGGGCCTGCTATGTGGTTAAAATACTACTCAGTACATCATAGCATTAGCCTTCTCCAAAAGCGTCAAAAGAAAGCAATCAGGTAACACCCTCTACTATGGTGAATGGTGATGGTGATTAATTCCTCATGAAGAAACTCCTTTTCACAGAACATGGGCAGGGAACAGGAGACAGATCAGGTTGGTTTTCCTCTACTTCATATAGTGGTCAATTGTGAGGCAGTATTTTGTTTGTTTTCTGTTGTGTTTTGTGTGTGGTCTCTTGGAGAACATCCACATGGTGGAGAGACATACTTCTGTAGAACTCAGTAGGTGAACTGTGAAATTCACCACTCTATAGGTGGCTGTGAAACTTGTAGGTGCCCTTGCTTCATACTTTTCTCCACCTCAATGTCTGTCTTTCTCACTCTCTCTGCTCTGCACATGTTCTAACAAAGTCATATATCCTTAAGCCTCGCCTCACCTATGTCTTCAAGCAAACTACACATAAGACATGAGGGCAAGGAAGCTTTGTTTCTCATCTTAGACAATCTTCTCATGAAGTGGTACTGTGGACCATATAAGAGAGCTGCCTTCCTACAACTTTAGGGTCAGAGAAGACTTCTCGGAGGAAGTGATAGATGGGCCAGTACCTAAAGCAGGATACTCAGTAGTATTTAACATATATGCCTGAGTAACTATTATACTATCCTTAAAACCAGGGGGAAAAAAAGAAAAAGGTATACATGATTAGGATTTGATTTTAATCCATTAATAACAGATTATTTTTCCCATCTTNCAGGATACTCAGTAGTATTTAACATATATGCCTGAGTAACTATTATACTATCCTTAAAACCAGGGGGAAAAAAAGAAAAAGGTATATATGATTAGGATTTGATTTTACTCCATTAATAACAGATTATTTTTCCCATCTTAAAGAATGAAGGAAAACAGTATAAAATATATCATGTAATACATATGGCATATATATTGTTACACAGACTCCTAAATCAGAATGACCTGGATTTATTTAAATAAAATGATTTTGCAAGGGGCAAGCTAGATAAAAAGATAGGTCTGCTGTTGCTACTGCTAAGTCGCGTCAGTCGTGTCCAACTCTGTGCCACCTCACAGACGGCAGCCCACCAGGCTCCGCCGTTCCTGGGATTCTCCAGGCAAGAACACTGGAGTGGGTTGCCATTTTCTTCTCCAGTGCACTAAAGTGAAAAGTGAAAGTGAAGTCGCTCAGTCATGTCTGACTCCTTGCGATCCCACAGACTGTAGCCCACCAGGCCACTCTGTCCATGGGATTTCCCAGGAAAGAGTACTGAAGTGGGTTGCCATTGCTTTCTCCAAAAGATAGGTCAGAATATAGCAAAAGTATAAAAGCACAGATACTGAGAAAACCATTCTTTATTATCTTACTTTGATGGCTTTTATTGTCTTACATGATGGTCTTGGAGAGTTATCTCCCACTAACTGCTTTGGAGCTGAGGAACTTGTTAACTTCTACTTTTTATGTTTTTTTTTTTTTACTTCATTTATTCATTCTGTAAATATTTTTAATTAACTACTATGCCTATGATACAGCAGTAATCTGAACAAATGAAAAGTCTGACCTTGTAGAGCATATTTTCAAGAAGATGGGCCCTTTCTGCTCCTTTAATCTCTTCCATATCACTGGATTATTTTCCTCTAGCCTAAAATGTGCTAAATTACCACCCATAAACAAAACAAAAATACTCCATGTTTTTGCTCCCTAGAAATCTAATATGATTTGTTTTAAACCAAGTTTCTACAGTCTGAAAATATTATTGTCATTTTTCTGACCTCCCATTAACTTCTCAACCTACCATAATAGAGCTTCAGCCTTCTACATTTCTAATAAAACTGTTTTCCCCAGTTCACAAATTACCTCTTAGCTTAAAAACATGATGAATCCTTTTCAGTTCTTGTCTCACTTGACCTTGCTGCACCACTTAATTTGTGCTCCATTAATTTATTCTTGAAAGTGGCCTTCTTAGTTTCCTTGACACTGTTCTTTACTAGTTTTCTCTTGGTCCCTCTGGGCATTCAAGCCTAACAGTGAATTTCAATTTCTCTGACTTTGTCTATTTTGTTAAAAAGTGTTCCTGCCCCAGGCCCTCTTCTTTTTTTAATATACTAGTCCTGCTTCTTGAACTCTTTCCTGTCCCTGCATATGGGCATTCCTCCATCATGCCCACACTACTCCAATGTATTTTCCCATTGCTTCAGATTCATGGCTCTAGACATTTTTCTCTACGAGTTTAGTGCCTCTACAGCATGAGGTTCTGTGGGCAATATCAGGGTTTTTAATCCATTGGTATTAATAGTTTCTAATATAGTCTTGAATATATTCTAAGCACTTAAGAAAGAAATTTATATGTGATCCTAATTAAATTATGTACAGGTGATATTACCCACTTCCATTGGCATAAAACCCCTACCATGCTTGATAACTCCCATATGTGTATTTCAGGCTCTTTTCTAAAGAAGTCTTATGTCATTACTCATGGTGGGGCCAGAATCATCACTGAACAATGAGCTCAAATCTTGACAATTTTCTTGCCTAAAATTATTCTGCATCTCCTCATTTTTTACAGGATACAACCTATATTCCTTAGCAGGTAATATAGATTTCTTCACTTTCTGACCTCTGCCGACAAACTACAGTACATGTAATTTTTCTTTGTCATCATGATGGTCATTTTGGTGCATCAGCTTGTCTAGGGTACAATTCCCAGTTATTCTGACAACTGCTTGGTGTTTTATGAACATATTTTGTAGATGTGCTTAAATTCCATAATCAGTGAATTATAATCAGTTTAAGTAAGGAATATTATCCTAGAAAATACAGATGAACCAGATTCAGTCAGTTAAAGGTCTTAAAAGCAGCGTCAAGGTTTTCCTTAAAAAACAGAAAACTCTGCCAATGGGTAGTGGTTTCAGCCCATGTCCCTAAGCACAGGTATGCTTTCCCTGATGGCCCACCTTATAGATTTTGGGTTGCCTACCTAGCTCCCACAACTGTGTAAGACAATTTCTTGCAATAAATATCTTAGTGTATATCTCTCATTCATTCCACTTCTCTGGAGAATCTTTACTGAAGTAAATTTTGGTACTGAGAGTGGGTCTAGAGGAACAGAACCTTAAGAAATGAGTGTATTCTGAACTGGTTTTCTGTGACAGGGACTTCCCTGGTGGGCCAGATTGTAAAGAATCAATCTGAAATGCAAGAGATCCCGATTTGATTCCTGGGTCGGGAAGATCCCTGGAGAACGGATAGGCTACCCACTGCAGTATTCATGGACTTCCCTAGTGGCTCAGCAGCTAAATAAATAGCCTGCAATGAGCAAGACCTGGGTTTTATCCCCAGGTTGGGAAGATCAAGAACTACTTAGATATTTTTTTAAAAGAACTTGAGAATTTGTAAGCAGAACTGACCACTCAAATTTTACACTAAAGACTGCTAAATTTTAAGTTACCTAAAAGTTAGCCAGACATATATAATTCATAAAATTGAATAATGTAATTGAATGANATATTTTTTAAAAAGAACTTGAGAATTTTGTAAGCAGAACTGACCACTCAAATTTTACACTAAAGACTGCTAAATTTTAAGTTACCTAAAAGTTAGCCAGACATATATAATTCATAAAATTGAATAATATAATTGAATGAGAAATCCAGTGTTATAAGTTCATTTGAAAATTAAATATGCAGAGCCTCATTTTGAAATATTGGATATTTATAAAAATAAATACTTCACTAACTTTTTTTTGTTTGTTTTGGAACCACAAAACATATTATCTATAGCAGCATAAAATGTCACATAAAAGAAGAGAAAAACAAATACAGAAAAGAAGTTCTTGAACATTTGAATTAAATCAAACTGGATATCTTAAAACTGACATCCTTTTAAAATGCCATCATGAAACAAGAATTCACAACAGGAGTTAGAAATGCCAACTGCAAAGAATGAATTTCTTTGCTCTTGTCAATGTAACAAAAGGCCTAAAATATTGTTTTGAGTACATTCAATCTTTCTTATTTAAAAATATCTCAATGGTTGAAAAATTACTATTATCCTAATTTAAAAGCATATACCTTTTATGCTCCCATATTTTGGATAACCCACAGGCATTTTGCATATCTCTAGATTTTTGACAGGCATTGTTAATAGTTGAAATAATCTGCTGGGATATGAGCAACTTCTTAAAATTTTTTTCTGCAAAAGGGATATTTGGAAAGAACATGTTCTCTTCTTCTGTGGACTTAAAATTTTCTTGTTGAAGATCTTAAATTTTCTTGTTATTAACATATCCTTGTCCACTTTATAAACACAAGAAGCCAAATAAGAGGCAGCACGCTGAGGATGGCAAAGGGAACAAGTTGATATAATCTTTTATTTGATTATATTGTCTCACTCTTTAATTACCATTTCTTTCAAATTTTTGTATTAATTGTAATAATACATCTGCCTTATTTTAAAATTCCCTGGTGGCTCAGTGGTAAAGAATTTGCCTGCCAATGCAGGAGACAAAGTTTCAATCTCTGGGTCAGGAAGATCCCCTGGAGAATGAAATGACAACCCACTCCATTATTCTTGCCTGAGAAACTCATGGGCAGAGGAGCCTGGCATGCCACAGTCCATGAGTCACAAAAGAGTTATGCACGACTTAGTGACTAAACAACAGAAAAAAATTCTACTTATATTTTCATTTTCTTGTGCTTCATTGAAAGTCTTTTAAATGACACATACTTCAGGAGGCATTCAAATCTGGGTATTCTATCTAGCCTTCAAGCTATTTTTATTGTTATTCAGAACTCACAGTCATCCATAAGCTACTCCCTAAAGGCAGAACTGTACCAGTGCTTGAAATCTGAGAAAATATTGCGGGACATTGCCAGCAATCTTAGGGGAGTTGGGTAAGGAAAAAAGGCAATAATTTTGTTTGGGGGCTACCCAAGTGACAATAGTGGTAAAGAACTTGCCTTCTAATGTAGGAGACATAAGAGATGCTGGTTCAATCCCTGGATCAGGAAGATCCCCTGGAAAAGGGCATGGCAACCCACTCCAGTATTTTTGCTTGAAGAATCCCATGGACAGAGGAGCCTGGCAGACTACAGTCCACAGGATGGCAAAGAGCAGGACATGACTGAGCACTAAGCACAGCATACCACAGGAATCGTAAAATATAATTGATGATATAGCCCAGATTTTACATATTGTTAATCATTTCAGATTTATCTCGATTTAAATTTAACATGAGTTTATTCTTTTTTCTCCCAACTCAATCTTTTTATTACACTCAATAAAATTCAGTACAGCTTTTGGTATTTGAGACAATTCACTGTTTTTCTTCTGCAGTAGGACTGAGTCAAATTAAAAGTATTTTGTCAGTTTCTAAATCTAGAACATAACATGAAGTTTTATTTCTCACACAATACTTTCAGTATCTGCTTCAGTTTCCTTTGTAAGTATAAGGATTTTATTTTTACTTTTTCACTGAATATCTTCTTTCCAAGTATACAATTATGCACTCTCTAGCATGCTGTTTTCTGACAAACTACACAANGTCCATACTATTTCTGTCCTTTATCAAGCCCATCTTTGCATGAAATGTTCCATTGGTATCTCTAATTTTCTTGAAGAGATCTCTAGTCTTTCCCATTCTATTGTCTTCCTCTATTTCTTTGCACTGATCACTGAGGAAGGCTTTTTTATCTGTGCTTGCTATTCTTTGGAACTCTGCATTCAAATGGGAATATCTTTCCTTTTCTCCTTTGCTTTTCACTTCTCTTCTTTTCACAGCTACTTGTAAGGCCTCCTCAGAAAGCCATTTGCTGTTTTGCATTTCTTTTTCTTGGGGATGCTCTTGCTCCCTATCTCCTATACAATGTCTTGAAAGCTCCTAGGATAATCCCATTTTAAAGCAGTTTTTGCTGGTAAGGTCAACCCTGTCCAATGCGGGATAAAGAATTTTTAATTTGGTGTTAGCTCAAATATTTTACATTTTCTTTATTTCTCACCCTGTCACTATCATCATTTGTCAAGGGTTACTTTCTTAACTCTTTATATAGCTCTTGTCATCTCCAAGGACTAGAAAAAGACTTACAGTAATAAATATCCAGAGCCATGTCCCTTCTTCCTTGTACTCTTATACATCTAGATATGGACATGAAAGGTCAACTAACATGCAGGAATAAGGACAAGTTAGCTGAGAACTTTAGGCAAGTTCTATCCACTGGATGGTGTTTCCTGATGGAGCTTTAATGGGCCCAAATGGCCTTCTGGATCTCTCTAACCAAGGATTCCATTCATGGAACTTAAACTGTCAAAGAGCACAGTGCGCAACTAAAATTGTCAAGGGCAAGAAAAAGTCTAAATATGAATTCAGGTGTCTTTATATATTAAAGGTTGTTCTTATCAGATCACTAGTTCTCCTCACCCAAGCTGATGCACGTTAAAATTGGCTTAATTCACAAGACAAAAGGACAGAATATTAGGGGATCCAAAATAGCCCACACCCTTCAGCTCTTTTCTTGTTTTACAGTCTGAAAGAACCCTCTTCAAATAAGGAAAGGAGTCCAATTTTCAAAAAGCGATTCCTCCTTTTTTTTTTTTCCTTTCTGAGTGGCACTCATACAGTAGCAGCAGTAAAATAAACAACGATGTGTTGGATTTTGTTTCTCTTTATCTATATGACATTTGTGTCATCACCGTAGCTCTAATCCATATTCAGGTCTTCATGTTTGGTGTGCAGTAATATGTAAATTATCTCGCCAGCTGCATGGAGCAGTGTTTGTTTATTCTATTTCTTTTGGCACTGCACGGAACTGAATTTCTGCCAAAATGGGGCTGCTTCAGGGAGCACTAATGCTCTGGGAGGAAGTTTTGAAAGGAAACGCACATCATAAGTCTTCACTCTGTGAAGCAGCAAAATCAAAACAAACTTTCTATTTACTAAAATATCAGTATTATGAATGTAAAATAATGTGTTTGTTAAAAATATAATGAGTATGCTGCCCATCTCCAGGATGCTTAGTATACGTGGGTTTTAGAAATGAGGACACAGTGCTGAGAAAGCTAGTGCATTTTTATTCTTGGTAAAAGAAGTAGGTGAAATGAAATAGAGACAACATCTAGGATTTTAAGGAGGAAAGAAATATTTTAACATGCATATTAATCTCTGGAAACACATGGCATTGACATGCATTTAAATGTGGACAGCTGTGGTGTTTAAGTGTTAAAAAATTTCATTAATGATGCATAGAGCTATCTACTTCTGTTGGCAGGCCTTTCAGTCTTCAATCTGACACTTCCTTTTTTATTCAGCAAGCTAATTTCCCCTCTTTTGTGAGGAGTAACTGTTTTCACACTACTGCTTACCCAGCAAGCCTCCTTATTGTTTCATGGTTAATTATCTTCTCCAGCTTCACCTTCCCAGCAAAGGAGGCAGGGCCCTGCCTCCCCAACACTAATGAAAGCTGGGTTTTACGGGTGCACTATGTAAATAAACGCAAGGTCTGATCAGACAACGTAATAAATGAGTTCCTAAAGTTTATGGAGTCGCAGCTCATCTAGTGGTTTTACTGAGTAATGAGGGGAAATGATTAATTTCATGGGAGGAATGACTTTAATTTTGGAAAAAATAAAATAAAACCTTTGTTACCCATAATATAGAACCTACCAGCAGATAAACATAAGGGATCTCTGTGTATCTAACTGTTCCTCACTCTTCCTAATAACAGTGATGACATCGGCCAGGAGAAAGTCTTGCATAGACTAGGCATTTGAAAAATATTTTTGAGGTGATGCTAGTAGTAAAGAACCTGCCTGCCAATGCAGAAGGCCTAAGAAAAGCAGGTTTGATCCCTGGGTCAAGAAGATCCCCTGGTGGAGGGCATGGCAACCCACTACAGTATTCTTGCCTGGAAAGTCCCATGGACAGAGGAGCCTGACAGGCTGCAGTCCATGGGGTCACACAGAATTGGACATGAAGAAGCGACTTAGCCCACAAACATGGAGGTCACCTGGCATTATACTTCCCTGAAAAAAGGAAAGAAAAAAAAGTAGCCATGCTTTATGTAATTAAAGTATGTCTCACTCTGCACTGACTATAAGCAAAGCAGAGATAATGCAAATGCTACCGTCGTTGCCTGCTTGGAGTAGCAAATTAGGCAGGTCTGGCCTAGATAATTAGCTCCACTGGCCATAATGCCTTGCCTCTCTGGACTATAAAGCTCAACATATTCTCTTAGTTGCCACTAGGGGCCCATATATGAAGAGTTTAGGGTTTGAAATTATTTTTAGTTATTTTTTACATTGAAACAGATTTTAAGAGATTAAGGTACACTTGGCTTAAAGCTCAACATTCAGAAAATGAAGATCATGGCATTTGGTCCCATCACTTCATGGGAAATAGATGGGGAAACAGTGGAAACAGTGTCAGACTTTATTTTGGGGGGCTCCAAAATCACTGCAGATGGTGACTGCAGCCATGAAATTAAAAAGACGCTTACTCCTTGGAAGGAAAGTTATGACCAACCCAGATAGCATATTGAAAAGCAGAGATATTACTTTGCCAACAAAGGTCCATCTAGTCAAGGCTATGGTTTTTCCAGTAGTCGTGTATGGATGTGAGAGTTGGACTGTGAAGAAGGCTAAGTGGCGAAGAATTGATGGTTTTGAACTGTGGTGCTGGAGAAGACTCTTGAGAGTCCTTTGACTGCAAGAAGATCCAACCAGTCCATCCTAAAGGAGATCAGTCCCGGGTGTTCATTCGAAGGACTGATGCTGAAGCTGAAACTCCAGTACTTTGGCCACCTCATGCAAAGAGTTGACTCATTGGAAAAGACCCTGATGTTGGGAGGAATTGGGGGCAGGAGGAGAAAGGGATGACAGAGGATGAGATGGCTAGGTGGCATCACCAACTTGGTGGACACGAGTCTGAGTGAACTCTGGGATTTGGTGATGGACAGGGAGACCTGGCATGCTGTGATTCATGAGGTCGCAAGGAGTCAGACACAACTGAGCAACTGAACTGAACTGAACTGAAGCCTCTAATATTCTTTTTTTTTTTTAATTTACAAAATTAATTCACATTTTGAGATCATTTTTCCTCTAAAATGAAATTTACATTTCTTTGATTTGGGAACCTTTGATTTGGGTTACAGTTTGAATTAAGGTGCTGACATTTAAAACTCTCAAGAGCCTCCTTCATGAGAACCCAGGACCAGAGCTTCTGTTCTAGTCAAGACTGAATTTTTATATCTAATCAGATCTCAGAAGCCTTAGTATTTTTCCCTTGAGATCTCAAAAAAGAAAATAACCCAGGGATTCTACATTTTTAACATTTCTAAGTACTCTAGGAATCAGAAGTATAAAATCTCTTAGAAACTTACTTCAAAGACATTTACTACCTTCTAGGAAAATTCATCCTGAAATTTCAAGCAACTTTTCAAGCATCAAGCATAACTTCTATACTCTCCATTCTTTGTTTATGTAGAATAGTATAGTTCTTGAACAGTGTAGTTCAAGGGAGATATTCTAGCAATTGTGAGATTTCTCAGTTTTCCCTAAGTCTAAAAGAAGCTGTCTTTAGAGGAGACTACTAAAACAGAACTGTTAATCTAATCTGTGTGGATCACAATAAACTGTGAAAAATTCTTAAAGAGATGGGAATACTAGACCACCTGACCTGCCTCTTGAGAAACCTGTATGCAGGTCAGGAAGCAAGAGTTAGAACTGGACATGGAACAGACTGGTTCCAGATAGGAAAAGGAGTCTGTCAAGGCTGTATATTGTCACCCTGCTTATTTAACTTCTATCCAGAGTACATCATGAGAAACGCTGGGCTGGAAGAAGCACAAGCTGGAATAAAGATTGCTGGGAGAAATATCAATAACCTCAGATATGCAGATGACACCACCCTTATGGCAGAAAGCGAAGAAGAACTAAAGAGCCTCTTAATGAAAGAGGAAGAGGAGAGTGAAAAATTTAGCTTAAAGCTCAACATTCAGAAAACTAAGATCATGGCATCTGGCCCCATCACTTCATGGAAAATAGATGGGGAAACAGTGGAAACAGTGTCAGACTTTATTTTGAGGGGCTCCAGAATTACTGCAGATGGTGATTGCAGCCATGAAATTAAGACGCTTACTCCTTGGAAGGAAAGTTATGACTAACCTAGACAACATATTAAAAAGCAGAGACATTACTTTGTCAGCAAAGGTCTATCTGATCAAGACTATGGTTTTTCCAGTAGTCATGAATGAATGTGAGAGTTGGACTATAAGGAAAGCTGAGTGCAAAAGAATTGATGCCTTTGAATTGCAGTACTGGAGAAGACTCTTGAGAGTCCCTTTGAGGGATTCCTCCTGCAAGGAGATCCAACCAGTCCATCCTAAAGGAGATCAGTCCTGGGTGTTCATTGGAAGGACTAATGTTGAAGCTGAAAGTCCAATACTTTGGCCATCTGATGCAAAGAGCTGACTCATTGGAAAAGACCCTGATCTGGGAAAGATTGAGGGCAGGAGGAGATGGGGACAACAGAGGATGAGATGGTTAGATGTCATCACCAACTCAATGGACATGAGTTTGAGTAAATTCCGTGAGTTGGTGATGAACAGGGAGGCCTGGCATGCTGCAGTTCATGGGGTTGCAAAGAGTCAGACACGACTGAGTGACTGAACTGAACTGAACTGAAATCAAATCAAATCAAATCAGATTTAGAAAGAAAAATTAAGTCCTTTAAGAAAATAACTCATAACTGACCTTCCAGTTAATCATATTAAACATTGGGCCAATCAGGTGATAAACTGAGAAAAGGAAGAGATAAGTTTGGTTGACTTAAGATGGAAAAGAGATTAAATGATATGTACCATTTTCAGTTATTTCAACATTTTTTTCTTTTTAGTTTTTTTTCTCTGAATGGTGAGTTGTAATCACAGTATTAGAATTCAGCAGAAACAAACAAAACAAGACAAAGCAATCCATTAAAAATAGGGATAAAGCAGTGTTTGTTCTTAATGTGGACCTTTTAAGAGTGAAAAGACACAACATTCCCTCAACTAATATGTACTTCATAAAGGAAGCAGATCCTGGATGTGAGTGAACTCCGTTAGCTGCTATTTGACTTTTCAGGTAGGCTTCAGCATGTTGGCAAAGCTCACTTTGTGCAGGAAGCTATCTTAGGGTATGTTTATAGAATTCAGTCTGAAAGTTGGAAACTCCTGTGCTATGTCAGTAAACTTCATTTGTTTACAGCACTGTTCACCCCTGCTTTACCACAAATATGCTTTATAAGTATTTAAAAATTGTAGGTTTCATTAATGGGAGATCCTTATCATAAAGGAAGGAACTAGACTGTACTTTTCACTAAGGTAAAGGTGAAGCAAAAATTACATCCCAAGGCACAAAACTCAAATGTTATCTCAACTCTTGACAGTCAAAAGGCAAACACCAAACAGAACAATGACAGAAGAATGGGGCCAGATGTTATTCAGTTCAGTCGCTCAGTCGTGTTCGACTCTTTGCGACCCCATGAATCGCAGCGCGCCTGGCCTCTCTGTTCATTACCATCTCTCAGAGTTCACTCAGACTCATGTCCATCAAGTCCATGATGCCATCCAGCCATCTCATCCTCAGTCATCCCCTTCTCCTCCTGCCCCCAATCCCTCCCAGCATCAGAGTCTTTTCCAATGAGTCAACACTTCGCATGAGGTGGCCAAAGTACCGGAGTTTCAGCTTCAGCATCATTCCTTCCAAAGAAATTCCAGGGTTGATCTCCTTCAGAGTGGACTGGTTGGATCTCTTTGCAGTCCAAGGGACTCTCAAGAGTCTTCTCCAACACCACAGTTCAAAACCATCAATTGTTCGGCACTCAGCCTTCTTCACAGTCCAACTCTCACATCCATACATGACCACTGGAAAAACCATAGCCGTGACTAGACGGACCTTTGTTGGCAAAGTAATGTCTCNGCTGTGTTCCGCGGTCGGCTAGCGACAAGTTCCGAGCTCTGTAACCCGGTCGCCCTACACATATTTCCGTGCTGTGTGCCGCACTCGCCCCACGCAAAGGTCAGGCCTGTGTGCGGTGGTCGCCCAGTGTGGAGGTCTGGGCTGTGTTCCGTGGTTGCCTAGCGACGAGTTCCAAGCTCTGTGCAACGGTGGCCCTGCAGATTTTTGGGCCCTGTGCCACGGTCGCCCTTCACTGAGGTTTGGGCTGTGTGCAACGGTCTCATTGTGCCCAGGTCCGGTCTGTGTGCCACAGTAGCCTTGAACCAAGTTCCAGGCGTTGTGCCACGGTAGCCTTACACTGAGGTTGGGCTGTGTGCCGCAGTTGCCCTGCACCAATGTCCGGTCTGTGTGCCACGATCGACATGTCCCGAGGTTGGTCCTGTGTGCCATGGTCGCCCTGCACCGAGGTCCATGCTGTGTGCCTCTGTCCCTCTTCACCTTGGTTCGGGGTGTGTGCCGCGGTTGCCCTGCACCGAGTCCAGGCTGTGTTCTGCCCTTGGATTGTGATGAGTTCCGGGCTCTGTGCCACGTTCCCTTTGTTCCGAGGTCCGGGCTGTGTTCCGAGGTCTGGGCTGTGTGCAGAGGTAGCCTTCTGCAGAGGTCCGGGCTGTGTGCCACGGTCACCCTGTTCCAAGGTCCGGGCTGTGTGCTGAGGTCTCCATCTCCCCCGGTCCGGGGCGTGTGCTGCAGTAGCCCTGTGCCAAGTTCCGACCTGTGTTCCACCCTTGGCTTGTGACCTGTTCCCATCTCTGTGCCATTGTTCCTCTTTGACAAAGTCGGGGCTGTGTGCAACTGTAGCCTTCTCAAGAAGTCCGGGCTGTGTGCCACAGTTGCCTCGCTGAGGTCTGGGCTGTATGCCGTGCTTGCCCTCAGCCGTTGTCTTGCCTGTGTTCTGCAGTCGCCCGGCGCCGAGGTCCAGCCTGTGTGCCACGGTGGCCCTGTGACAAGTTCCGGCCTGTGTGCTGCGGTCGCCCTGGACCGAGGTCCGGCCTCTGTGCCATGGTCACCCTGTGCTGTGATCTGTCCTAAGTGCCACGGTCGCCCTGCGCCAAAGTCCAGGCTGTGTTTCACGGTCGGCTAGTGAGGAGTTCAATACTGTGTGCCTCGGTCGCCCTTCAGTGAGGTTCGGACTGTTTTCCGCGGTAACCCTACACTGAATTCCGGCCTGTGTGCCGCTGTCGCGTGAGCTGAGGTCTGGCCTGTGTGTCACAGTCACCCTGAACCAAGCTACGCGCTGTGTTCGGTGGTTGGCTAGCGACAAGTTCTGGGCTGTGTGTCACGGTCGCCCTTCACTGAGGTTCAGGCTGTGTGCACCTGTCGCCCTTCACCAAGGTCTGGGCTGTGTGCCGTGGTCGCCGTGCGATGAGGTCTGGCCAATTTGCCGTGGTCGCCCTATGTCGAGGTCTGGGCTGTGTTCCGCCATTGGCTAGTGACGAGTTCCTGGCTCTGTGCCACAGTCACCCTGCACAGATTTCTGGGCTCCTTGCTGCAGTCGACCTTCACTGAGGTTCGGGCTGTGTGCCGTGGTAGCCCGGCGCCGATGTCCAGGTTTGTTCCACGGTCACCCGGCGCCGAAATGCGGGCTGTGCTCCACGGTCGGCTGGAGACTAGTTCCGGGCTGTATGCCACAGTCGACTTCACTGAAGTTTAGGCTGTGTGCCGCTGTCGTCCTGCGCCGAGGTCCGGGCTGTGTGCCACGGTCGCCCTGTGCTGAGTTCCGGGCTGTGTTCCGGCGTTAGCTAGTGATGAGTTCCGAACTCTGTGC
>SJYV01054388.1:267165-325363 GCA_006410875.1 Neotragus pygmaeus
ACAGCAAAAGAGACACAGATGTATAAAACAGACTTTTGGACTCTGTGGGAGAGGGAGAGGGTGGGATGATTTGGGAGAATGGCACTGAAACATGTATAATATCATGTAAGAAATGAATCACCAGTCTAGATTCGATGCAGGGTGCACCTTGGGGCTGGTGCACTGGGATGGTATGGGGAGGGAGGTGGGAGGGGGGTTCAGGACTGGGAACTCATGTACACCCGTGGCAGGTTCATGTTGATATATGGCAAAACCAATACAGTATTGTAAAGTAAAATAAAGTAAAAAAAAAAAAAGGTTTTGCACAGAGAAAGTAATCATTGACAAAATGAAATGACAACATATTGACTTGCAGATGATATGACTGATAAGGGGTGATGTCCAATATACATGAACAGTTTATACAACTCAACATCAAAAAGGCAAACAAGCTGAATGAAAAATTAGCAAAAGAACTGTAAAAACATTTTTTCAAAGAGGAAATGCACATGGTCAACAAGCATATCAAAATAAGATGCTCTACATTGCTGTGTTTCTCTGGTGGCTTAGATGGTAAAGAATCTGCCTGAAATGCAGGAGACCTGGGTTCAGTCCCTGGGTTGGGAAGATCCCCTGGAGAAGGGAATGGCAACCCACTCCAGTATCCTTGCCTGGAAAATTTCATGAACAGAGGAGCTTGGTGGGCTACAGTCCAAGGGATTACAAATATCCGGACATGAATGAGTGACTAACACATGTGCGCATGCGCACACACACACAGACACACACACACTACATTGCTAGCCATCAGGGAAATGAAAATCAAAACCAGGGTGAGATGAGTGAGCTATCGCTGCACACCTATCAGAATGGTTATCATCAAAAAGAAAACTAACAACAAATACTGGAAAAGGTGTAGATAAAAGGGAGCTAAGGCAATGGCAACCCACTCCAGTACTCTTGCCTGGAAAATCCCATGGATGGAGGAGCCTGGTGGGCTGCAGTTCATGGGGTTGCTAAGAGTTAGACATGACTGGGGGACTTCACTTTCACTTTTCACTTTCACGCATTGGAAAAGGAAATGGCAACCTACTCCAGTGTTCTTACTTGGAGAATCCAAAGGATGGGGGAGCCTGGTGGGCTGCCGTCTAAGGGGTCGCACAGAGTCGGACACGACTGAAGCGACTTCTGAACAGCCGCAGCAGCAGCAGCAGCATATACTGTTGGTGGGAATGTAAATTGGTGCAGCCACTTTGGAAAACAGTATGGAGTTTTCTCATATAACTAAAAATAAAACTACCACATGACCCAGAAATTCTATTCCTGGGTATATATTCCCAAAAAAGACACTGATTTTAAAAGATACATGCACCCCAATGTTCATGGCAGCATTATTTACAATTGGTGAGGTATGGAAGTAACCTAAGCTTCTATGAACAGATGAATGGATAAAGAAGTATATATGGTATAGCATAGACCATGTATATAGACTGCTACTTAGCCTTGAAAATGTTTGCTATTTGCAGCAACATGGGTAGAACTGGAGGAAACGATGCCAAGTGAAATTAGTCAGACAGAGGAAGACAAATACTGAAAGATATCACTTGCATCACTTATATATGGAATCCTAAAACATATAACAAACTAGTGAATAAAACAAAAAGAAAAATAAACAGACACTCAGATATGGAGAATATAGAGCACAGTGCTTACCAGTGGGGAGAGGGATGTGGATGGGAAACACAAAAATAGGGAAAAAAGAGAAGCTATTATTGAACTATATGAAACCATGTGTGTGAGACTTTTGAAAATTGTAAAGCACTATTGAATTTAAATAATCCATCATTCAATTAAATAAATAAAAACATAATGTGTATATTGACAATTTGATGTTTCTAAATAGTTGAGAAAGCAAATAAAATAACAGGCAGAAACCTGCACTTCAGCTTGGGAAAGCATCCTGTAGTGTATGAACCAGAAGCACAAACTAAGTGAGCTCCAGATTTAGCAGATATGTCCCATTTCTAGACAGTATTGTACTTATACTATCTCCTCATGTAGACTATTTTAAAGAATAGAAGCTTAAAGGGGAACACATACTAAATGCAGGTAAACCAGCTCCTACACTTCCAAACTGACCAATAAATTTAGCCTATGTATTCCTAAAGGGAGTTCCCGGTGGCTCAGTGGTTAGGAATCCACCTGCCAATGCAGAAGATATGTGTTCCACCCCTGGGTCAGGAAGATCCCCTGCAGAAGGAAATGACAACCGACTCCAGTATTCTTGCCTGAGAAATGTCATGGACAGGGGAGCCTGGTGGGCTATATAGTACACGGGGTCATGAAGAATTGGATATTTAGTGATTGAATAAGATGAAACCAATAAATGAAGCTGTTTCCCTCCCAAATTAAGTATAATTGCAAAGAACTTTGATTAGGATACTTATCCAATGTCCCTTGCTATGGATTTCCATTATTATAAGACAAATCTTTGCTTGAGCTAGTTTTCTTCAAACACATTGAAAATTAGGTGTGGAAAAATATTTTAAATGAATGGATTGATATGTTTAATACAACTGTCAGGAAACTCTAAAATAATCTCTCAAAAATTACTCAAATATTTTTTAATAAAGACAAGTATATTCGAGAGCCATTGCTACTTATTTTTCCATTTCTGACATATCTCTCTAATTTGATGTTAGTTATTCCATTTCCATAGAGAGTCCTTTTATTTTACTTAACTCAAGTAGTCCAGAGTTGTTATAATAGGCATAGTCATTACTTTCAAAGCTTAGATATTAATATGCTTTCTGATTTTGCAGAGAGAGAATTTAAATTTATATGTAAACTAATCTTAGAAATATCACATTTAAATCACTTGGTTATGAATTTCAAGAGGGTAGTATTTAATCACCACTTAACTATCGAGGTTATTGAGTAGGGACTTTGTCATTTTCTTGGATCAGGCTAGATTCATCTACCAAGAGGTTAGAAATTTTGACTTCCAGTTTTTTGTTGAGTTACCTCCAACTGAATTTTCCATCTTGGTGGATATGGGGTTTTTTATCAGCTGCATCTGTGTTCCTCAATGTCAAGAAAATGGAAGCTCAAGTACATCTCACTTGCAAATAACCTTAACAAAAATGTCAGATTTAGGATTCTTAGTTTCCCTTGATTTTGATATGTAAATATTTCTTACTACTTTACCACTTTATTAATTGCATTTAAAGCAATTGCAAGGATACTCTCATTGTTCATTTTTTACTTTTATCTTGTTTTTCTAGGGAGATAACCACTGAAGGTACTCAACCAGTTTGATGGATAAAAAACTCTTGACTTCTAAAAATTATAATTGAACATTTTCTAACTATTTCTAACTGTTTTAGACATCACAGTCTTTAGTATAATCTTTCCTCCATATAAATGATGTAAATGTAATTATTAAATGGTTATTTTGCATTACAGTGAAAGGGAAAATTTTGCACTATACTACTTAAAATTTCCCTCCACAAATAAAAGAAACACACCTATTTTTCTCATACTTTCAGACAAGAGGTACAGATATGGTATTCTGATTCACTACTATTTTGGNATTATTAAATGGTTATTTTGCATTACAGTGAAAGGGAAAATTTTGCACTATACTACTTAAAATTTCCCTCCACAAATAAAAGAAACACACCTATTTTTCTCATACTTTCAGACAAGAGGTACAGATATGGTATTCTGATTCACTACTATTTTGGAGCTTTCAAATGATTTTTACCTCTCAGTTTTCATGCTCTTGGAAAGTCACCTCGCACTTTGACAATGGGCTCTTTCAGGTGACTGGCAAGCATGAGGGAAGGAGAAGCACACCAGGCTGTCTCATTAGGGCTTCTTCTCTGAAACAGTTCTTTCCTGGAATCCAACTGCTTGATCTATTTTAATAAGGAAGATCAAGCTATACCATGGAGAGACATCACATGCAGATATCTGAGGCCTGCGGTCAATGGTTCCATCTAAACTCTTAGCTAACAGCCAGCATCAACTTGCCAGAAAAGTGAGTGAGCTCTCTTGAAAGTGTATCTTGTAGCCCAAATTGCCTTTTCCAGCTAAAGCTAAGTAGACAGAGATGAACTATTCCCACCAAACTCAGTCTGACTTGCAAAATCCTGTCATTAAGATGTAGAATGATTTCATTGACAATAGATAACTGACAGCATCAGTGCTAAATAATACGACCTTTGTAGTTGAATCCTTGCATATCAACAAAGGGAATCAACACCTTAAGGAACTTTGATAGTTGAGAGAAAGGGACATGAAGATTCATATCAGAAAAGAAGGGTTCTTTTGACTGTATTGGAGAAGAAAATGGCAACCCACTTCAGTAGTCTTGCCGAGAGAATTCCATGGACAGAGGAGCTTGCTGGGCTAGAGTCCATGGGGTAATGCTAACAAATAACTAGTATGAAAACTGTGAGGATTAAGTGAAATAACATATGAAAAAAATGAACCTACCCCATTATTTGGCACATACATATTAGTTAAATAATAGTGATGATGATGATAATGATATATCCAGAAACAGAATTTTGGTGATCTATCGCTTTCATACATTTTCTTATTTCATATCTTGGAGCTTCTGTAATACTACATAATGTTCAGAAGCAGTGTTTATTACTACTGAGCAGAGTNGTTAAATAATAGTGATGATGATGATAATGATATATCCAGAAACAGAATTTTGGTGATCTATCGCTTTCATAATTTTCTTATTTCATATCTTGGAGCTTCTGTAATACTACATAATGTTTAGAAGCAGTGTTTATTACTACTGAGCAGAGTACAGATACACTGCTTAATTAAGAATAAACATTGTAAATTAAAATGCTTCTGTTTTATTATTGATCCATTTTTATCATATTTAAATTTCCTTACCATTTTCTACAGCACATTTGTATACAAAATAATAAATTGATTGGTGCTTCATTGGGAGACAAATTTTACATTTCCTTTGTCTTATCACTTCTTATCACTGAGCAAAATAGTTTAATTTTTCCATTATAAAAACCATATCAGCATTCCCTACCAAATATAATAGTCAATGCTTATAGTTACATACTCTGACACCCACGGTATTCAACTAAACCATAAATTTGGCACATTACAAAAGGTAATTATTTTTGTCATATATTTCTATTGCTGAAAACAGTTTATTTTGTTTGGTTTTAGACTTGATATCCAACTGTGTCTAATTTCAATAACTTTCTCTCATCGAAGAGATTGCTGGGAGCCATTTGAGTTATTTCTATCAGGTGGCAAGAGATGAATTAACAGTGTCAAAAAACCCAATTTCTGGTAGTACACTGTTGAGGAACAAACATATCTCTTAATTGGAAACTGACAGCTTTGGCACTCAGTTGAACTAATCATTACTCACATTCACACTAGCTTCCATTTCCTCAAGCCCTATTAAGTCATTAAAATGCCATGACAATCTTCTNTGAGGAACAAACATATCTCTTAATTGGAAACTGACAGCTTTGGCACTCGGTTGAACTAATCATTACTCACATTCACACTAGCTTCCATTTCCTCAAGCCCTATTAAGTCATTAAAATGCCATGACAATCTTCTCCACAGGTGTGGAAAACCAGATCCTTGCCTGTGGCAGACTTAATTAAGATAACAGCTGGATTGTTACACTAAAAAAGGAGAAATCCAAGACATGACAATGTTTCTCAAAGTACCCAAAATGAAAAGAGTAGTCCATGAGTGGCCTAGTTTGTTGTTATCTTACTCCAATTTTGTTCTATTTTATAGGTGCTTGCTAAATCTGTAAAGAAATTATGATTAAAAGAAGTTAAACATAACTTGTACATGATATATGCATGTAGGCTATATTTAAACAATTTTAAACTTGAAGTTCACAATTTTACTGATAACTCTTTCTAGATAGCAAAATATACATTTGTTATTGTTTTGTTTTCTTCCAGTAATTGTTCTCCTTTTCTCTCTCACCCCCACGGTTTGACACAACCATTCCCAAAACTAAGTGTTTTGGACTTTCTGGCATTAGGAGAGGAAGAAAAACTATGTTACTCTAATTCAGTTTTGACAGTGTAGGTAAGCAAAGTTTGTTGTTGTTCAGTTGCTCAGTCATGTCTGACTTTTTGAGACCTCATGAACTGCAACATGCCATGCTTCCCTGTCCTTCACTATCTCCCTGAGTTTGCTCAAATTCATGTCCATTGAGTTGGTGATGCCATCAATCATCTCCTCCTCTGTCACCTCCTTCTCCTCCTGCCCCCAATCTTTCCCAGCATCAGGGTCTTTTCCAATGAGTCAGCTCTTTATATCATGTGGCCAAAGTATTGGAACTTCAGCTTCAACATGAGTCCTTCTGATGAATATTCAGGGTTGATTTCCTTTAGAACTGACTGGTTTTATATCCTTGCCATCCAAGGGATTCTCAAGAGTCTTCTCCAGCACCATAGCTGAAAAGCATCAGTTTTTTGGCACTCAGCTTTCTTTATGGTCCATGTCTGTTTGACATGTATTATTTCAAGCTGAAATCAATCAAAACCCAAAAGACTCAGGGAGAAACTTTNTGCCATTTCCTTCTCCAATGCATGAAAATGAAAAGTGAAAGTGAAGTCACTCAGTTGTGTCTGACTCTTAAGTGACCCCATGGACTGCAGCTTACCAGGCTCCTCTGTCCATGGGAATTTCCAGGCAAGAGTACTGGAGTGGGTTGCCATTGCCTTCTCCATATACACAGAATGTAGACAAAGAATTTTGAAATTCTATGTTGGCAAACAATAGCACTTGGAGGACATGACAGAGCAAGCATTGGGTCCAACACCAAAAATGGGATAATTATATGCTCTCAGAGATTGTTCATGATATGCAGAAATGTGAGACTTTTCCATTCTTGCTTTATATACTGACTCAGAAATAAAAACATGAGTTGGAGGAGCTCCTAAAGAATATGATAACTCAAAACATAAATGAAGGTATGATACTGTTAATATATGAGAAAGAAGTATGATTGCCAATTAAATATAATGTTAACAATGTCTGCAATATATATGAGGGCACCCTTGCCACTCTTAATGCTTTCTTGAAAACCTAACCTGGGGCCCTAAGTTAATATCCTATTACAAAATGCACAAAGTATTTTGCTCCTTGAGGTTGCTGAACTTGATGCATAGTACTGAAATAAAATAATGAAGAGTCAGCATGTCACTGTTAAGCTTTAGACACAAATTAAAAATAGAATATTTTCCCATTTTTTGAGGTTGTGTAAATAGTGTTTGGGTTAGCTTATTTAGTCTTGGTCTCTTTCCACCATGTTTTCAAAATTTATATATCTTTCTCTCCATAATAAATTGCCTTAACAATAGTATTTCTTTAGTGACAAGTTACTGAATAAAATTAGCTTTTTTAGTTAGAACATTGGTGATATTTAAGTCAAGACTTCAAGTGCATAGCAAATCATTTAACTTTTATTCCTCATTCGAGAAAACTCTCCTAAAAAATCCTAAAAATCTGTTTTTTTCATTATAAGAAAGTTGATAAGAATAAAAGAATGATCTACATATATCAGTTCAAACTAGTCAACAAATTAAAAGCATATGTTTTAATAATGCCAGGTGAACAGTGTTATTTGGGGATACACATTTGCTCAAATATTTCATATAACAAGGAAAATCAGGGTGCAGAAAGGATCCATTTTCTCACAGACCAGCTATGGAAAGTTAAACATACTATTATACACAGTATGAGATATAAACAATGAACATAAAAATCTGTCCCTAAATGAAGGAGATAAAGCGTATCTTTCTATCTATCAACCTATAGGACTTCTCTAGTAACTCAGATGATAAAGAATCTGGCTGTTATGCAGGAAATCTGGGTTTGATTCCTGGACTGGGAAGATGCCCTGGAGAAGAAAATGGCAACCCACTCTAGTATTCTTGCCTGGAGAATTCCATGGATAGAGGAGTCTGGCGGGCTACAGTCTATGGGATTGCAGAGTCAGACACAATTGAGTGACTTCCTTTAATCTATCTATCATCAAACTAGATATCTATTCAGTACAAAAATATAACCATAATGATCTTCGCTTCCTATCTTACTATGTATGCTTTTCCCTTCTTTATCTAGGCCTCATTAAAGTTTTTTTTTTTTTTTCTCCTAAACTTCAAGTCTTGGTACATGTCATGTGTTTATAGTGTGGAGGACATTTACTTTTCATTATGTATGTGGAATTACAAATTGTGTGAAAGATGTTTTCATTTAAAGAAAGCAATATTAATGACTGTCCATTAGCATACATGTGCTAACTACTCATAACTAATAGTATATAATTACTCTACATACAGGTGCCCAATTCATCATAGGGCTTCACTGGTGGCTCAGTGGTAAAGAATCTGCCCAACAATTAGGAGATGTGGGTTCAATTCCTGGGTCTGGAACATCCTCTGAGAAGGAAATGGAAATCCACTCCAGTTTCTTATCTGGGAAATCCCCTGAAAAGAGGACCTAGGTGGGCTACAGTCCATGCGATTGCAAAGAGCTGGGCATGACTTAATGACTAAATGACAACAACAATTCATCATAATATAATCATACAATGTCTCACTACTTTCAAACTGATGCTATTGCTAAAGCAACTATGCTCCAATAAATTTTTTTTTAAAAAATAACAACAAACTGATGCTATTGCTATCATTTCTGATATTTTTCTGCTCCAATTTTACTGCTACATATTTTTCCCTTAAGACTTTATTTTTTGGGCTCCAAAATCACTGCAGATGGTGACTACAGCCATGAAATGAAAAGACGCTTACTCCTTGGAAGAAAAGTTATGACCAACCTAGACAGGATATTCAAAAGCAGAGACATTACTTTGCCGACTAAGGTCCGTCTAGTCAAGGGTATGTTTTTTCCTGTGGTCAGGTATGGACGTGAGAGTTGGACTGTGAAAAAGGCTGAGCACTGAAGAATCGATGCTTTTGAACTGTGGTGTTGGAGAAGACTCTTGAGAGTCCCTTGGACTGCATGGAGATCCAACCAGTCCATTTTGAAGGAGATCATCCCTGGGATTTCTTTGGAAGGAATGATGCTAAAGCTGAAACTCCAGTACTTTGGCCACCTCATGAGAAGAGCTGACTCACTGTAAAAGACTCTGATGCTGGGAGGGATTGGGGGCAGGAGGAGAAGGGCACAACAGAGGATAAGATGGCTGGATGGCATCATGGACTCGATGGACGTGAGTCCGAGTGAACTCCGGGAGATGGTGATGAACAGGGAGGCCTGGCGTGCTGTGATTCATGGGGTCGCAGAGTCGGACGCGACTGCGCGACTGAACTGAACTGAACTGAAGACTTTTTATCTTTAGTAATTAATATACAGCATTCATTTTACAATAAGACTTCAATATTTCTGTCTACATGGAAATATCATTAATACCTAGTCAATGATTTGATTACCTTGAAACTCTTTTAGTTTTCTTATAAAATATAAGCTTGTACTCTACCAGGATTGAACTGTGGAATGTTTTCAAAAGCATCTCTAATCTCCACTCATTTTGTATTCTCTCCAACAGAAATCCAAGCAGCCTATCTCTTTATACAATTCTGATTGAACTCATATCTATCTTAGAAAGCTTATATGTTAAAACAGTATAAGAGTTTGGAAACTTCTGATCAAAGTAGCTTTCAAAATGCAAAATATTACTTCCATTGTTCTCAAAAGGTAAATAACAATCATTCATGGGCTTTGTACATTGCCTTCTAGTCACTGTGATCTGATCTGCTCCAAGAAGCTAGTTTTCCATTGATTAAATGTTCTTATCTCTATTGCCACGTTAATCTTGTGTGGCATCCAAGTTTTTTTTTTTTTTTTTATCTTCTTTACACAGTCTCCTTCAGGCTCTACAAATATGAGTAAACTTTAAAGGAATTACAAGCAAACAGACATCCTCTCATTCTCAACAAGTTGTTTTTCATAAAACATTCTGCAAGTCACTAACTTAACTACAGGTTTTCCTAGACATCCGTTTTTTAAGAACTAACAATAGCTTTAAGAGAAGGTTTTGTTGTTCCCCTAAGAACTTTTACAATAAATAATCAGACAAGGTATTTATGTGGTAGATTAGGAAGAGTAGAGGAGTTCAGCTGCTGGCCATGCATGTGGGTAAATTATATTCATTACATGAGTGAGGAGGATTGTTTTCATTGTCACATTAGTTCATTCTCATATCAATATCAACATGTTATTCAGCTAATGATCATTTATCAGAAATATACAATGCTTTAAAAATGAAATATTTTCTCCCAGGATGCATTTTGACATTTACAAAATATTCTACAACATAAATCACTTGGAAATTATAATTTACTGTAATAAATTCAAGAGAATAGAGCCTCAGCCCTGGATACCAGTGTCAGGTGGAAGAAGTTCAGTGTACTTGACTTCTTGAGTCTACGAAGTTATTCTGTATACAGGACGTATGTTTTGGTTATATCCCATAATAAACAGGATATACATTTTGGCAGTTTCTGTTCTGGTTGAGGTCCTGCCAGTTTGTTTGAAACATAAATAGGTTTGACAGTGTCTCTCACACATGAAAAATTTTATTTTCAATATCCAGCATAGTCTCCTAATAAGGCTTGAAACAGTATTTATTAAGAAACATCACTTGATTCTAGTTTCAAGATTCTGTGGAGAAAATGCTATTTAAATGACCAGTTGCCGCTACAGTAGGCAGCAGAGAGAGGAAAAAAAAAAAAAAACAATTGCCACAAACTAAAGAACAAAAACGTTATGTTAGATACTAAGAATGAGCTTTTCACACAAAAGGGAATTGGGTTTGAATTATACTTCCTAAAAGCTATGCCAATGACTATTTGACTTTATATATTCAAAACCTAAAAATATTACACAAAAACCACATAATAGATTGCATAGTGGCAAATGTCAGACTGAATGGTTTTTATGTCTCTAGACTATAGGGATGAGAGAATTTCCATATCTACCTAAGAGTCTGCAAAAGCCATGCTGTGGTATATAAGGTGGTAACACACTGTCTGAAATTATTATATTATATTTAGTTAGACCTACATTTTCCCAAAAGTCTTCCTGTAATGAAAATATTTACAAGGAATATTTTCTTTTAGTTTTTTTACAAGGAATTGTGCACCACAGAATACCAAGAGTTTGGTACATTTTAAAACAGTCCCTAAAAATAAATATTTTACTTATCATATTTTAACCACATTAAGATGATAAATTATCCTATCATTCGTCTATTTATTCACCAGAGTTGAAGCACTACATGACTAAGAAACAATTCAAAATTGTGGAATATTTCTTTTATCTGCTATCTATCCACCCATCCAACTTAGTCATGGATATTCTTATTCCTACAGCAGTAAAAGAAACCATATGCATGAATTAGGTATTATCTTTAGCTTAGTGTTTGATGCTTTTTTATGTTTTGGTGGCACAACAAAATTTGGCGCTTGTTTTGTTTTCCATGTACCCTGACTTAGGATGCAATTCTCTGTTCTTAAAATTATGAGGACTGAAAACAAGTATAGTTTCATGTGATTTTCTCAGCTAATTCCCTTTGTTTCTATATTTAAATGTGTCCAGACAAACAAGTACAGAGAGAGTTTTTCCTAGTCCTTATATGTGACATCAGGGGCATCCCTATTCACTTTTTTTTTTTTTACTTTATTTTACTTTACAATACTCTATTGGCTTTGCCATACATCGACATGAATCCACCACAAGTGTACACGAGCTCCCAATCCTGAATCCCCCTCCCATCTCCCATCCCACAACGTCTTTCTGGATTGTGAGTATTACTCAGCCATTAAAAAGAATAAATTTGAATCAGTTCTAATGAGATGGATGAAACTGGAGCCTATTATACAGAGTGAAGTAAGCCAGAAAGAAAAACACCAATACAGTATACTGACACATATATATGGAATTTAGAAAGATAGTAATGATGACCCTGTTCACTTAAGTGGAGGATCAGAGGGAATCACAAATCACTCACACCTGGTTATTGCTTTTTCATTCAGTCTGTGAAACCAGTTGTGGAAACTCTAACCTACTTTTCTGTTCTTCAGGAACAGTTGTTCATATCATCGTATTTGAGAGTATTATATGCCATTTTATACAATCTGGTATTATATATCTGAGTCACCTAAAAGACATGTATATGTGATTACGTTTTCTTGAACGAAGTGAAAGCAATGTGTTAAACATTTCAGGCAAATAGATGGATCTTTGTTGCTGTTGTTGTTTAGCTGTTTTTTTATTGTATTTTTAGCACAAGTATTTGCCAGCATTTCCTAACCAAAAATCTGCTGGATTTTTAAGTTGCTTTTTTGGTAATGAGGCAACCCCAAATAAGTCTTTGGTTGATGACAACACTGTAAATGTCAATATGGCCTGGATTATTTTCTATCAAAGTTCACTTGTGGAAGTCCTAACTTCTGATGTGACTGTGTTAAAGACAGGGATTCTAAAGAGGTGATTACAGTCAAAGGAGGTCATATGGGTCAGGCTGAATCCAATAAAACTGGTATTCTTATAGGAGGAGGAGGAGACACTGGGGTGGGTTTACACAAAACAAAAGCCATATAACAACACAGAGAAGATGGCCATCTGCAAACCAAGCAGTAAGGACTTGGGAAAAACCAAACCTACTGACACTTTGATGTTAGATTTCCAGACTCCTGAAGTATGAGAAAATTAATTTCTGGTGTTTAAGCCAATTATTCTGTGGCATTTTGTTATGGCAGCCCTAGCTGAGTAAAACAAATCCCATAAACAAATCAGAGTCTTGTAAACCTAGGTTCAAAGAAGAATTATGTTCTTACTATTGGAACGTATCTTCAATACCCACAGGGGGTTGTAGTGCATCTTAGTTGACTGAATTCAAGTTCCATATAAATTGTTTATTTGCTAAGTTGTGTTTGATTCTTTTGGGACCCCATGGACTGTAGCCAGCCAGGCTCCACTGTTCATGGGATTTCCCAGGCAAGAATACTGGAGTGGATTGCCATTTCCTTCTCCAGGAGATCTTTTCAACCCAAGAATAGAACCTGCGTCTGCTGCATTGGCAGGGTGGATTCTTTACCACTAAGCCACCAGGGAAGTCATATTATCCACCCAATGTACTGTCTCATTAAGATAAAAACAGATAAGTAAGTAATTTAATTTTCAGGTTCCTCGATTAGATGCAACAAACAGGTTACTGTTTAAAAACTGATAAGGAATTGTTTAGGACCCTGTTCTGAGAGTTTGAGTATGAGCACAATCCACTCTGATACCATAAAATTTCTCTAGAAGCAGGGTTGTATTTATCATTGTCACAGGAGAGCAGAATACTTTTGGCTGACTAAAGACAAAGGACACATGGGATCCTGGAATTTCCAGACATACTTCCATTAACCCATTGTCTTCTGTACAAAGACTAGGACGATATTGGAATTTGGTGAAAGAATAACTGGTTTTCTTCTGGAATGTATCTATATACTACCTGTGTCTGTGTCTGGAATGTTTCTGAGGTCCTCAGAGGCGAGAATCATTCTCTTACATCCTCTTACTGAAAACTAGCCAGGCACACCCATGAAAACAGTCATTTTGTTATTTTAAGTATAAATATATTGCTTCGCCTGTTAGGTTTTCATCTTCTGGAAATCAAGGGCTATGTCTGATATGTTACTTTAACTCTTACAAATATAAAGCATATAGTCTTTTATTAAGAACTTTTAATTGATACTTTTATTTAACCCCCTCACCCCTGCCACCAAAAACATTCCTGCTTCTGATTATCTGACTAAAAAGAAGTTATTGTTGTTGTTTAGTCACTTCAGTCATGTCTGAGTCATTTGCGACCTCATGGACTGTAGCTCACCAGGCTCCTCTGTCAATGGGATTTCACAGGTAGGAATACTGGAGTGGGTTGCCATTTTCTCCTTCAGGGGATCTTCCTGACCTAGGTAGGTATTGAACCTGCATCTCTTGATTGGCAGGCTTATTTTTTTTAACACTGAGCCACCTGGGAAGCCCCAAAACAGTAGTTGGGAGAAAGGAAACTTGCAAGGAATTTTGCAAAAGGGTTTGTTCTTAGTGAGAGATTTTAAATATATCCTTACTCTTGAATATACTCAGAATGTATATGAGTTAACATTCTCTTTTTGGGATAAGTGATGAGATGAGGGACTAGTAAATAATGTACACTTGTTTCATAGAAAATATTTAAATCAGATGTTCCTTACTTCCTAACCTACACTGAGAAAACAGTCATGATAAGTATGGGATATAATGATATGTTTCAATATTTGTGATGGGGGAAAATACTTCCAAATTTTCAAATTACTTTTAGTCAGTTTAGGCATCAGCAGAAATTCTATATGAAAGATATATTCACCTAATGCTTTTCCCACCCTCCATCTTAAGAACATGCCCTAAGAAGCTTTTAATAAAAAAAAAACATATTAAACTAAAATTATGCTTATTATTCAAAGATTAAGACCATAAAAATAAAAAAGTAAATATCGTGAATATTTTAATGTTCTGCTTTTAAAATTAAGATAAAAGAAAATTCATAAGCAGTTTAAAAAAATATTTCATGTGTTTATTTAGTAAATATAGGACCTGGCACTAGTGATAAAGAACCTGCCAGCCAAGTGCAAGAGACATGAGACACTGGTCCAATCCCTGGGTTGGGAAGATCCCTGGGAGGAAGGCATGGCAACCCACTCCAGTATATTCTTGCCTGCATAATCCCATGGACAGAGGAGCCTGGCAGGCTAGTCAATGGGATCACAAAGAGTTGGACATGGTTGAAGCAACTTAGCAGCAAGAAATATTTGTAAGGAAGAATAGTGAATAAATGCTTTGTTTCTATATTAATATTACTAATCTGTCTTATGAAATAAAAGTAACTTTTAAGGTTAAGAAATAAACTATTTGTGTTTATTCAGTGATTAAACTGATTTATAATTACAGAAAAATGTTGGCAAAGTGATCATTGACATTAAAACTTTCCATACATTTTCTTGTCTTTGCAATATCAACATTTTTCATGATAGAAACTTAATTAGATGCTCTTACTAGAGTCAGAATAATTATAGCATTTGAAAAATAATATAATACACAACTTCATATGCTAGAGATGCTACTACTTTATGCTATCATCTAAATAATACACATAAAATAGACTTGACAACAAGCAGTTTTTCTCTATTACATGTTATCTAGGTGATCCCCTGGAGGAGGAAATGGCAACCCATTCCAGTATTCTCTGCCTGGGTAATCCCATGGACAGAGGAGCCTAGTAGGCTAGAGTCCATGAGGTTGCCAAGAAACAGTCAGACATGACTGAGCATACAAGCATAACTACAGTAGTTGAAACATGGATAGTTGTGGTAAATACTGGATTTTTAAAATTCAAGTAGATTCCAATTTAACACTGCTTTATACTTTACTAAGAAAGTTATTTATTTTCTAAAGACTATTTTCTTAAATATATTGCAGTATCAATGTAAAGCACCATTTTCAGAGAAATGTGAGGCTCTTTTGAATGAGACACCTGGACACACTGACCTAACAGTTCTACCTCTTTCTGAAGCCAAGTTCAGAGCTTCCAGTTATGTCTCTGAAGTGTAGCATCTCTGCCTTTCTTGGAGGTTAATCCTACCATCTGTGCTCCAATCTCTATTCCACATTCTCAGTCAGGGCTTCTTTGTCCTGCACCTTTCACGTCTACTCATTTCTATTAGCGAATTTCCCTCAAAGTAAACGTATGTTCAATTCTCTTCTACTTTAAAATAAATATAACTGTCCTTTACCACCAAATACCTTGAATGACATTTCCTTATTTACTGCTTTTACTTCCTTATTTTCAATCCTCCTTCTATCTGCCTCAAATACACATATCCACCTTATTATCTATTCAAACAAACCTGTAGCATCCTGTGGTACCTTTCTTATAGCATCATCTACCCATTTACAGAAAACAGAAAAGTGAGAGTCACTCAGTTGTGTCTGGCTCTTTGTGACCCCAGGGACTATACAGGCCAGAATACTGGAGGGGTTACCTTTCCCTTCTTCAGGGGATTGTCCCAACACAGAGATTGAACCTAGGTCTCTCGTATTGCAGGCTGATTCTTTACCAGCTGAGCCACAAGGGAACACAAAACAGAAACATGAGTTAAATTAGTTTCTTTCATTTCCCCCAAGGTTTGCATCCAATTATTTTTCTATCAAGATTTATTGGTCATACTTTATTATAAACATTCAAGTCTCTTTCATTTTTTATATATTATCAGGGAAGAAGAAAACATTCCCCTGTCCTAGGTTCTTTTGGCTGGTCTAAGAATTAAATTGTCATAAGGTAGATACACAGGAGAATCAAACTATTTTAGGAGAGTTATTCACAGGGCAACAACAAGAAGAGATGATGTTCGATAAATAGATGTCTACTCTGTCATATAGATGGGGTCACTTAGACAAAGTTTATCTCTGGTAATAACTCCTTTTCAGGAAAAATAACTCCAACTTAAATTCTTCAAGATAGTTAAAGCATGGACAGTTGTGTCTCTTGAGGCCAGAGGGTCTCCTTTAAAGAAAAACATACACATGCCAAAGTGCCACATTTTGGGGCAGTCTGTTCTGAACCCCTAAAAACATTCACTGCTGCTGCTAAGTCACTTCAGTCGTGTCCGACTCTGTGCGACCCCATAGACGGCAGTCCACCAGGCTCCCCCGTCCCTGGGATTCTCCAGGCAAGAACACTGGAGTGGGTTGCCATTTCCTTCTCCAATTCATGAAAGTGAAAAGTAAAAGTGAAGTCGCTCAGTCATGTTCGACTCTTAGCGACCCTATGGACTGTAGCCTACTAGGCTCCTCTGTCCATGGGATTTTCCAGGCAAGAGTACTGGAGTGGGGTGCCATTGCTTTCTCCAAACAACATTCACTACATTATTTTAAATATTTATCATTTTTCATCCACCTATGAAAAGAGTTCTCTCTGTTATTTTCTTCCCCCAAATTACTGCATTTTGAACTTTTAATAAGAGAAATCTTGCTAAAATGTGTGGTTTATCCTGTTTTCCCTGCATATGCTTTAGTGTCATTTTGGGCATTAATTAAAATGTTATATCAACTTTATAAAGATTAAAATTAGGCTGCTATAAGCTGATATTATATAGATTTCTAATATTATTTGAATTTTTATAAATTGTTTCAATTTGTTCTTATTAGCTCCATCCACCTAACATACTCCTTCCCTTATAGAAACTTGAATTCAAGTTTTATTATTTACCTATATAAATTATCTGAAAATTCATTTCATAATTAAATGCATTAAATTACCATTATTAATGCAGTATTATTTCCTTCTGATAAATATTTATAAGTAATCTGTACACAGAATTTAAAAATATAAATTATATATATATTTCTAGAAAACTGACCTGAATTTAACTAGAATACTCGATATTATTAAATCAGAATGTCATATCATGTTGTCAGATACAATGACACTCTACAAAGTTAACAGATCACTGATTATACCACAAATACAAAGATGCTAGAAATGAATGATGTTTAAGCTGACACACGTTCAATTTTTGAAATTCAAACCTGAAGAAAAGCTTAATAGTTGAATTTTTAGTGAACAGCCTAAGCAAAAATCTAAATTTAATCCTATTTGTGTTTGTATGCAATATTAAAATTTTAAAAATTAATATTTTGGGTCCAAAATATTTCAATTAAAATGTTTTTGTCAAGTCATTAAATTTATTTTATGTTTCACTTAATGGCTTCCAAACTGCCACTCAAAGATGTTAAAATGCAGTATAAATTATTGGTAATATGTATTACTGAGATATACACCAAAAGAAAGGAATACATTGAGTTCCTTGGTACCAGAATACTTGTAAGTGAAAGTGAAAGTCACTCATTCATGTCTGACTCTTTGTGACCCCACGGACTATAAAGTCCTTGGAATTCTCCAAGCCAGAAAACTGAAGTAAGTAGCCTTTCCCTTCTCCAGGGGATCTTCCCAACCCAGGGATCAAACCCAGGTCTCCCGCATTGCAGGGAGACTCTTCACCAGCTGAGCCACCAGGGAAGTTCCTTGGTACTAGATACTTCTAAGAAGAGACTGGAACTTTGCATCATGTGAGAAAGTCATTTGGAGAGCTGTGAATGAGACTGAGAATTTTGAATCTTGATGTTCCTCTCAACAGCTTTGGCTGAGGAGACAACCCCAGTCTGCCCCATCTGAGGAAAAAACCTTTTGTTTGCTACATAAAATATTGTCAATAACTACTTTATCAAAATCTGATACTGATTCTCCTCTGGGTTCTTTTCGCATTCACCATCACATCTTACTGCTCTCAAGTACAAAATGAATTTGATTCCAACATAATCTTGAATATAAATGTTCAAGATTTATTCTAGAAAGAGATAGTCTATACACTGAAAGGGCAAGCCTACAGTAGTTTATATTATTAGGATCCTGAGAGAGATGGTGATGAACAGGGAGGCCTGGCTTGCTGCAGTTCACGGGGTCGCAAAGAGTCAGACATGACTGAGCGACTGAACTGAATTGAACTGAAGAACTTATATGAGAGGCAATTTCAAGAATGTTAAAAAAAAACATGTAAGAATAAATATTAGGCATAGTACAGCCAATCTTATTTTATTTTTTTTTAGTCCAAGTTAAATGCATGATACAGGGTGCTTGGGGCTGATGAACTGGGATGACCCAGAGGGATAGGATGGGGAGTTGGGTGGGAGGGGTGTTCAGGATGGGGAACACATGTACACTCATGGTGAATTCAAGTCAATATATGGCAAAACCAATACAATATTGTAAAGTAAAATAAATTAATTAATTAAAAATAAAAAAAATACTAAAAAAAGCCAATCTTTTTAACATGGATATCAGTTCAGTCACTCAGTCGTGTCCGACTTTTTGCAACCCCATGGACTGCAGCATGCCAGGCCTTCCTGTCCATCATCAACTCCTGGAGTTTACTCAAACTCATGTTCGTTGAGTCGGTGATGTCATCCAACCATCTCATCCTCTGTTATCCCTTTCTCCTCCTACCTTCAATCTTTCCCAGTATCAAGGTGTTTTCAAATGAGTCAGTTCTTCACAGCAAGTGGCCAAAGTGACTATATGGATATAGTCACATAGAATTTCAGATATAGTGTGTTGATTCATGAACATGGTTATGGAGTTACTGTCTCGGTTATATTTCAGCAATTGTCACCTGGATTAATGAATTATCTACAGTTATTATTCTTCAGTTTTATCACTCAGAGTCCTGAGAGGAGTTAGAAATAATGTCTACTTCTTTTTTACTATCTGTCCTATTTTCCTTCATTGTTAAAAATAACAGTGTGCTGTAGGTCATACACTTGATCCACTGCCTGCTTGAATAGTTTCTGTGGGTTTCTTGGTCATAACTGTGTTTATACTCAGTGAAGTTTAAGATTTTAAAAATGAGTACACATTTTTTAAAAAGGTTAAAAGACGGGATCTTTGGCATGCTCAAGAGAAAAAGAAATCTGAAGACTCAGGGGGAAGGAAACCTTCCAATGGCTCTATTATTTACAAGCTGCTCAGTATCTCTGAAGCACACCTGAGAGGATCAAAGCCTCTCTCTTTACCAAAGATTTAGGAAATGCATTAGTGAAGGAAGCACAACTATTACTGGAGTAATCTCCCTTGACTCTCTTGTTTTTTTTTAAGATAAATTTATTTAATTGGAGGTTAATTACTTTACAATATTGTATTGGTTTTGCCATACATCAACATGAATCTGCCACAGGTATACACGTGTTCCCCANAGATCAGTCCTGGGTGTTCATTGGAAGGACTGATGTTGAAGCTGAAACTCCAATACTTTGGCCACCAGACGCAATAAGATGACTCATTTGAAAAGATCGTGAGGCTGGGAAAGATTGAGGGCAAGAGGAGAAGGGGACAACAGAGGATGAGATAGTTGGATGGCATCACCGACTCGATGGACATGGGTTTGAGTGGACTCCGGGAGTTGGTGATGGACAAGGAGGCCTGGCGTGTTGTGTTTTATGGTGTCGCAAAGTGTCAGACATGACTGAGCAACTGAACTGAACTGAACCAATATCAGGGATGGAGTTCCCTCTATTGATAATACAGTTTATGGAAATTTAAATGAGGCAGTGGGGCTTGCTATGTGTAAGGCCATGTCCATGCCTGTTTGTGAAAAGTTTTGTATCTTCATACTGAAGGAATCAAATGAAACTCCTCAGCTGAGAATTTCATTAGTGCAAGTTTCTCCCTGTACTCCTAGATATACCTGGATGTGTTCAGATAATGCCTGCAAAGATTGTGTGTATTTCAGAGCTATTGGGTTAGCCCATGGATACCCAGGTAAAATATATAGTGTATCTTCATCTGAGATGTTGAAATAGACACTGAACAGGGTATATTAGCCTGAACTAATAATAGCAAAATATTTACAAGCTGTTGATTGGATAGAGTCAGAAGTCCCAATAATATTGGTTAAGAGAATTTCAATGAATGAGACCCAGGCATTAAAAGGTATTAATTGTGATAATCGTTTGAGGTGTTATTCATCATTTCCAATTTTAAGACCAGACTCAACTTTAAATAGATAGGTAGTGGAAATAATTGCTCCTTTTTTAAAAAAGTCTTGTACAATGAGTTTCAATCCTTCATAGAATTTATAATGGCCATATCGGTGGGGGAAGGGCCAAATGGTCTTATTTGGTAAGTCAATTTGCAAATGCCCAAGACTTAATATAATTTTAGTCTATTATTCATTGGATCAGCATCCCCATGTGTACTGTGGGATATTTTAGAACAATGGGTGGTACGACCGTGGTAAGTTTAGGTAAGATTAAGGCTCAGTGGTAAAGAATCTGCCTGTCAATGCAGGGGATGCAAGAGTCATGGGTTTGATCATTGGGTAAGAAACATTCCTTGGAGAAGGAAATGGCAACCCACTCCAGTATTCTTGCCTGGAAAATCCTATGGACTGAGGAGCCTGTAGGTCACTAAGAGTCGGACACAACTGAGCGACTTCACTTTCACTTTTCACTTTCATGCACTGGAGAAGGAAATGGCAACCCACTCCAGTATTCTTGTCTGGAGAATCCCAGGGATGGGGGACCCTGGTGGGCTTCCATCTATGGGGTCGCACAAAGTTAGACACGATTGAAGTGACTTAGCAGCAGCAGCAGCAGAGCACAGCAGTACATAGTTACAACAGCTACGTCGAGGCATACTTATTTGTCCTCTATTCTTTGTTCAGTAACTTCTCTAAGATTATAGTGGCACTTCATTTAAATTTAGTGGGACTTGTAGGTATAAATGAAATTTGACCCTCTGTGTTGATTAAAGCCATGAATGATTGCCAATTGTGCATTTCTGTTTAAGGACTGTTTTAGAGATGCGAAACCAAATCTGTGCCTTGTTACATGTGTGATGAATAAATTATTTTAGTAAACCCTGTATTTTCAGTAGGTCACATTTCTTCAATTCTTTCTTTCTTGTTTTTGTTATTGTCATCCTGCTCATATTTACGTTTCTTCCTCCAGAGAGCCTCAAATCAGTACCTTCGGGGTTAAACACCTGCACCCCAGAAATGGTCAAGTTATTTCCTTGGCCCTGCCACAGGGATGTCATGGTTCTTTTCCTTATAACCCTGAGGATCAATTTCTTTTTTGGTGACAAAGATGTAGGTAGCAGTGGCAATAACAAGGTTGTTTTGTAGGATCCTAGTGACACATATGCTTCTAGAAATGTGGACATCAGTAAACCAAATAGTGATGCTTTTGTTCCACAAAAGCAATCATCTGTGGGGCCTATATATCAGACATGGTATATATATTCCACATGAGTGCTCCGCAGAGAGGCAGACAACACCAAGCTGAGACACACATACAGAGGTCATAGGATAGAAAGTGTTCCTCTGAGCCTGATGTTGGTTATGTGTATGCTGAAATTGAGATGCACAGTTTCATCCAAGACACACTGATAGCTCTGGGCTAAGTCACATAACCCAGGGCCACTTTAAGGAGGGTCTCAGTATTCATGTCCCTAAATGCCAATTATCAAAACTACTGACTTAGGTGAGTAATATACATAACAGAAGCTGTGTAGAACTCAGAAAACAGCACGACACAATACAACTTAAAGTGCAAGCTAGCCAACGAGAAGCAGCTCAAAGTACATGCTCTGTTTAGGTAACAGCCAGTTATCAAGCCAAATACAAGAAGAAAGATCTCAGGCAGTGATGGTCATCATAGAAGCACCATGGTTACTGTGCCACTAAGTAAAAATAGGTAGACACTAAGAATAGGTTGAATGGACCCATCCCACCCTGTTCAGAATGGCTTCATACTTTAAAACTGATGACAGCATACACACTAAGAGGATACAAAAAGATTTTGTTACTCACATAATGAGGCTTTCTGGGGAATTTCCTGATGGCCCACTGGTAAGGACTCCATGCTTCCACTGCAGAGGCCCCAGGCTCCATCTCTGGTCATGAACATGTGATAATAAGCTGCCCTAGCCAAGGAGGGAAAACAAAAAAATATAAGGCTTTCTGGAGATAGTAGGGTAACTCAGAAGTAAGTCCAAAATGAACTGAGAGAGCACATACAGACATTGGCTTGGGGTTTTTATTGCTGTTAGAGTACAGGCCCAAGGTAAGGATTCTCATGTGGGCAGGGAATTTCCCACCAGCTTCAAAGAAGGGAGCATCCAGGATTCCTGAACTTTTCCAGATGTGGGGCCAAAAGGGAATAGAGAAGGGTGAGCTTAAAATATGACAGAGGTAAAACTCCAAGATATAGTCATACTATTTATGACAAATGTGCCTGGAAAATACATAATGCTAAACTGTTCCAGGAAGTACCCAGGATTACCAGTAATTTTTAATTTTATTATCAGTTCTAGAAAGTATGTTCTTCTGCACAAATAATATTGGATTAAAACTAGGGAACCAAATATTTATACTTTTGTGATATAAGAAAATAAGTAAATACATACTTCTGTGATAGTCCCAGTATATGTGCATAGCTCATGTTTTTCTCAGAGCTTCCCTGATGGCTCAGATGGTAAAGAATCTGCCTGCAATACAGGAGTTATGGGTTCAGTCCCTGGGTTGGGAAGATCCCCTGGAAGACAGCATGGCACCCCACTCCAGTATTCTTCCCTGGAGGATCCCATGTAGAGGAGCCTGGCTACAGTCTACTGAGCCTGGCTACAGGCTACAATTCATGGGGTTGCAAAGAGTTGGACACAACTGAGTGACTAAGCACAGCATGCTTTTCTCAAAATTAAATCTGCCTCTGTGAATATGGATAAATACTATATAGGACTATTAGTAATGTTATAACATTGACTTTAATTTTTACGTTAATTTAATTATTATCAACATTTTTTAAATTGTAGTCAATATGGTTTTTGAAACTGTAGATTAAAGTGAATTCAGTTATTATCTAATTAATTAACATTTTGTAAGCACTTTTCAGAAGCATTTAAGTGATTTACTTAATGCTTCCAAAAAAGAAGCTAGAATATAAAATTCTCAATATATTGCTTTTCTAATATTACATTCCAGAGAGCGACAATGACTTTACCTCCCAAGATAGTAAATTTCTTCATTTTTTAGATGAATACAATAAGGTGTATCAATCTATTTTGGATTTATAATAGAAAAAATCATTCTACACCTTACTGAAGGGATTAATTATAACAAATATATGCAAAATTATTTATCTATACATGACATATAAACAAAAATATACTAAATATATTTAGGAGAGTTTTGCATTCATATAAAGATATAAAACTCACTAGTTCATTTTAATCAGCAATAATGACCATTATACCTTGTAATACATGTATTCAAGTTCTAAACTATTCAATATTAAATGAAATTATTAATTCACTTCCCCTAAGCACACAATGACATATTGCCTAACTTAATATTAGCCTTTTTATTAGTTCAATAAAATAGTTCAGTATCTTAACATGTTCAATTAAGAAACAGTTGCATTCAATCACAAAGGAACATTAAGTTTCACTATGAATTCAAACTCCACTTTATATTTCAACCATAAAATATAAAAGTAAAATCTACAGTCATGCAATACATATTTAATATCTATTAATTGATTCTTTAGTATTCAAATCTGTGGATGAAATAGATCAAAAAATAACGAAACAAACTGAATCAGTCAAATAACCTTTGTATTTTCAGGGCTCAGATCTTTTTCATATAAGGGATAAGCTTTCACTTTTTAAATTTTAAGCCTCATTGTAATTAAAAGTTGTTAAATTATATGAAACTGTCATGTCCAGTATGGCAGTTATTAGCCACATGTGGTCCTTTAAATCTCTCTTTCAATTAACAGTGCTTTAGTCACACTAGCCCCATTGTCAAAGGCTCACAAGTGGCTAGTAACGACTACATTGGGCAGAGTAGAAAAAGAATGAAAATTCGAGCATATAAGAAAGGTTACAAGATATGGAAGATGTAAAATGGGGCCAAAGTATAAAAAGTATAGAGTGGTTTAGTGTAGAGTAGGAGAACAATTCCTGGCTATCCATATACTTAGCCTGTAGATTAGAGTTCTTCAATTATGTGTATCCTGAAATTCTTAAAAATATATCGCATCCTGTTTGCAGACTATACACACGTCTGATCTATTTTTAAGTAGCATTTTGTATATTTCGTTGATTAATTTTTGTTCATTAAAAATTCATAAAATATAAAAATCTACAAAGAAATAATCCCCAAAGTCTCAGTAATGGAAACAGTCAAAATTAACTTGGAGAATTTTTTCCTAGAACTTTGCTTTTTCTAGACATAATATTAAAATGATTACTAATTCTCTCTTACTGAATGCAAGGTTTCAGTATGTTCACACAACTGTATATAAATCCCAAGGTTCCACACATTTTCTTATAAAATATTATAAAATCTTATAAAAGATTATTCTTACCTGTTTTACATATTTGGAGTCACAATGTATAAATAAAAATCTATACATGTATTTTACTTATAATCCTAACAATTTTCTATCAAAATTAATTTATAATCCTTCATTTAAGCTATTGTCACTTCTCTGATTATAAAATTGTAGAATATTAGGAAACACTAACATTTGTTTTAAGAAAAATCACCCATAGTCTTATTTTATCCGTTCATGTATTCTTAGAGAGATGCTTAGTCAAAGCAATGAACTTCATTCTTTAAATCTGTTCTACTTATGAGAGATTAGTTCCTAGTCTTAGTATGTGATTTGCTATTCCTCTTTAAGAATGTGCTAAAAGTTAAAGCAGCAATTTTAACATTATGTCCAAAAAGCAAGGGGGATTACTACTTTTATAGTAAAGAATGAAATGTTACAACAGGATTACTATACCCGTTAGTGAAAAATAAATTCCAGAAGTGGCTGAGTAGGACTTTGAACATTCTTTCATCTTTCACTGATTAACTATGTGGAGAAATCTGACGTGTTAATTGTAGAGAAAAATACAAAATTCAAGGCCAATAAAATGTATATGAAGTAATACACACACACACATACATACATACATACATACATACATATATCTTGGAGAAGAGAAGGAGAAGGCAATGGCAACCCACTCCAGTACTCTTGCCTGGAAAATCCCATGGACAGAGGAGCCTGGTAGGCTGCAGCCCATGGGGTCACTAAGAGTAGGACGCGACTGAGGGACTTCACTTTCACTTTTCACTTTCCTGCATTGGAGAAGGAAATGGCAACCCACTCCAGTATTCTTGCCTGGAGAATCCCAGGGATGGGGGAGCCTGGTGGGCTGCCATCTATGGGGTCACACAGAGTCGGACACGACTGAAGTGACTTAGCAGTGGAGAAGAGAATAGCTACCACTCCAGTATTCTTGCCTGGAGAATTCCACGGACAGAGAGGCCTGGTGGCCTGCAGTCCATGGGGTCAAAAAAGAGTTGGACACAATTGAGCAACTAACACACACATACAGATGTATATTTCTAGAACTCAAACCAGTATTATAATTCAGCTTTGTTACAATTTTGAAAAAGCTAGAGACATGTCAGTTTGATTTTCCCCCAAAAGTCCTGAAACAAACACAATATTACAGATGGATTTTTTGGAGAAGTGATCCACATAGTACAAGTGAAGGAGCAGAAAAGAGTGACAGATCAAAGAGAATAGTCAATAAAAGGTGATTTTATAAGTAAGTTATGAAACGCAGAAGTTAAGCTCAATCTTCTTGGAAATAACAAAGAAATCCTCAGAATTATTCTAAGAAAAGATGAAGAGATAAGATGATTTAACCTCTGGCCATGGTCTATCCAGACTATGTATTGAGATGGAGATTATGAGAGAGAACTTCACCCAAGGCCAAGAAACTGGATGTGTACTATCGCACTGGCAAACCAAGCTAGCTTCCATGGTGCTATAGGAAGTCCTCAGTTAAAGAAGCAAAGAGACATGTACATGAGTTGGAAACCTGTCAGCACTGATGTAAAGGGTCTTCTGAAAATTTATTTGGACTCAGAAGTGGCTAAGATAATGTAAAGTACTGCATTTACACTGACTTTTACAGTTTACCCATTTCAGCATTCACATCAGGCCATGTCCTACACTGATATCTTTCTGTTATGGGAACATTACAGTAATGGCTAGCCATAGTTTTAAAAAAATGATGTTATACTGGAAGGTAAGTCCACAGGCTGGGATCCTTGTGTTAAAACTACACTAAGGACTATAGCTAACACTTATTTCCTTTATTAATCAACTGTAACTCTCACCTTTGGCTAGTACTTCAGCTGATTGATTTTTGTCACTATGCTTCAGTTCAGTTCAGTTCAGCATGCTCAGTCATGTCTAACTCCTTGAGACTCCATGGACTGCAGCACACCAGGCGTTCCGGCCTATCANTGGTGAAATTAAAAGATGCTTACTCCTTGGAAGAAAAGTTATGACCAACCTAGACAGCATATTAAAAAGCAGAGACATTACTTTGCCAACAAAGGTCTGTCTAGTCAACACTATGGTTTGTCCAAGAGTCACGTATGGATGTGAGAGTTGGACCATAAAGAAGGCTGAGCTCCAAAGAATTGATGCTTTTGAACTGCGGTGTTGAAGAAGACTCTTGAGAGTCCCTTGGACTGCAAGGAGATCCAACCAGTCAACCCTAAAGGAAATCAGTCCTGAATATTCATTGGAAGGACTGATGCTAAAGCTGAAACTCCAATACTTTGGCTACCTGATAAGAAGAACTGACTCATTAGAAAAGACCCTGAAACTAGCAAAGATTGAAGGTAGGAGGAGAAGTGGATGACAGAGGACAATATGGTTGGATGGTATCACCAACTCGATGGACATGAGTTTGATAGGCTTTGGGAGTTGGTGATGAACAGGGAATCCTAGCATGCTGCAATCCACGGGGTCACAAAGAGTCAGATACTGAGCAACTGAACAACAGCAACAATCTATACAGGTAGCTACTAAATGCAATACATACCCTATACTAAAAGAATGAATATAATAGAAGGCATATGAAATAAATACACTCAGTCACTCCAGAAGAAGGCAACACATGATAGAAAAAGATGATATAAAAACAAAATGGTTGTAGGAATGGATAAATAGGAAGAAGACATATCTAAACGCATATATACCAGTCATTACACTACATATATTCAGATCAAATACACCAATTAGAAAATATACTCCAACTGAAAGCCTAATGTTTTTCTAGAGTCCCCATTCCTTCACAGTCCCTGAACTCTTCCTTTCCCCCCAGTCTTGTGAGACTCTTAAGAATTGTGCCTAGAGTCTCAGCCTCCAGATAACCTCTTCTAGGACTACAGTAGTTGCCAATGGGGGACACTGCTCCAAATTTCAGGCTTACTTGTATGTTTGTTTCATTACTCTCCCAGATCTTGGCCCAATCAGTTTGCACTGTCTTATTAGCTCTACCATGCCTTTCTAGCTTTTCTAGGTGTTCTCAGTGGGTGGATGTCCAAATTATTCTTCCGTTACAGAAACCAAGAATCTTAATAGGAAATGTTTTTCATGAATCAACAATATTAATGTTTGATTTACTCTGTCCCTTACCTTGTGCCATCCTTATGTATGTCAAACCCTCTGCTTTCCATTCTGTAACTACAACAACAAAGTCAAAATTTTGTCTGAGAGAAAAGATGAAAAAGCTTGAACACTAACAGTAGTCTTTGTCAGCCACTCCACATATTGTTTGATCTCATGTACTGTAATAATTTTATAATGTATCATACTTTAGACATGATAATACTAAGACTCTAAGAATGAAATCAGTTTCCAAGGAACACCCCAAATATGAACCCAGATCTCTCTGATCCAGGCACTGTTTCACTAGATGACATAAACTCTGGAAGAGCTAGTGACTGCCTAAATAGGAGTATGGTGAGGAAGCAGAAGGAAAATATCTCATTCTCCTGTAATCAGGACATGAACACCATGCAAGAAGCCAACCAGAAGAACACAAGAAGATTTTTTGTTTTTGTTTTTGTTTTAATAAAATAAACTCAAAAGAGGCAGAGAGCATCATCCAACCTCTTCCCATGCCTAACCAGAATTATCCTTGCTATACCTGGCTAAACAGTTTCAAGTGCTTCCCCTGATGAACAATCATTTTACCAATGGGACCAACTGAATACCTAAGAATCTTCTTTTTCTTAGGAAGCTAGATTCTGGTGTGGGATGAATTACTCTTAAAGGTAAATCACAGAGAACCTTGATCTCATGAGATTTAGATTCTGAATGGTCCAGCCTCTTTGCTTAAGTAAGATTCTGTCTATTCCCAAACCTCTTCATAATGTTAGTTCTTTGACCATTTATTATATTCCAGACACTGATTCAAATACAACACAGATCAAAGCAGACAAAGTCCTTGCTTTCATGGAGTTTAGAGTTTAGTGGAGAGGACAGCATTTACAAATCATCACAAAATGCTATGCTGGTGATTGTTTAAAAATTCGCTCTCTGGTAGGAAGCTGGTAGGGGAAGTAAGCTCTTATTTGTAGCATTTGCCCATCCAAACATCCACTGTGACTGATATAGTATATCATGGTTCTGTGACTAAATGTGGAGCTGATTATGTATAATTGAAGAGATATACAAAAATGAGCTCTCATAAGACAGTATAAACCCATCCCAGTGCATCACTGATGATAATAAGTGGAAGTAAGATATGTGTCCTAAAGCAAGTGAACCTCATTCTAATTCTACAAGACATCTAACAAGGGAACCAGGCTCAGTCTGCATGGCTATGACAGGCACCTTTGAGGAAGTGATGCTTGTGCTGGGATCTCAAGGATGAAGTGATATGGCTTTACTTATAGCTAAGTCAGTAAAGAATCTGCCTGCAGTGCAGAAGACCTGGGTTCCATTCCTGGGTTGGGAAGATCCCCTGGAGAAGGAAATGGCAACACACTCCAGTATTCTTGCCTGGAGAGCCCATGGACAGAGAAGCCTGGAGGGCTACAGTCCATGGGATTCCGAGAATGACTAAACCACCACCACCAGGCAAAGAGTGAGCAAAGAGCCAGACAGTGGAGAAAGCCCACTGTGGTTTATATATGAGTAGGTTGGAGACAGAAAGCAGCAGGTGAGGAGATGGAAGGTCTGTCTCCATCTTAGCCCATTTTGCTCTGCTTCCCTCCTGCTCAATTCCCAGTTTCCTGCTGCTAGCAAAAGCTGAAGAATGTATAAACCCCTGAAAAGGAACAAATGCACTTGAAGCACTTGGGAAAACATTGCCCACGTTATAGGAGCATAATCCTGGGACCAGCAGCCTCCTTCACCAACATTTGCATGAAATTGACTGAAGGTACCAAACAAGAATCTGGATTTCAAGAGCCTGACAGATTTGCTCAGCTATTCTCAGCCAATGACACAGCTTTTCTCCCTAAAGTTTGAGATATACTTCCTTATCAGACTTTTTAAAAAAATGAAAGAAATGGTACAAATGGAGAGAGGGAGGGAGATGAGAACAGAAAATGATTGCACATTGAAATAAATGTGCTACTTGAGAAAATTATAAGTGCCTAAAAACAGGAGTTTATAATGAAACTGCTTTCTCAAGCATAACTATAGCATCACTATTCCAGTGCAAAGATACAATAAACTGACTCCTTAGATTTAATAAGATGGGTGGTATATTAAATAAATGCCAACTGATTATTAAAGATCTTTTTATTGAGGATTTACAGCTATGTCATCAAATAACTGAGTAGTATTCAGGTATAATAAGACCCACATGAGAAACTTAATTTAAAGTAGTGCAAAGAACCAAAAACACTATTACAAACAGACCATGAAAACTTGGAGAATAGATAAGTTAAGAGGCAAGGCAAAAAACATCCCATCAAATTATTGTCAATAGTGGGGGCTGAGGCAATGAGGGAGGACAAAATATCATTTACATATGAGTCAACTAAATAGCTGTTCAAAAGCGCTACAGCAGGACAGAATGGCACACTCTGCAGGTAGGTGATCCCCACCCCCGGCCCCAGGGGCTGATCTGGCCTGCCTTTTTTTCCTTTGGAAAGAAAATTAACTTTTTCAGTGTGAATTTTCTGTAGTGAAGAAACCCTAGGGTTTCTTAGACAATGACTCTGTATTCCAAAGTAAAAATGAACTTTAACAGCAAATAGCTTGTATCTCTACCACAGACCTCAGGCTCCTGAGGGAGCTGGACAAAGCAAGAGGGAAAGGCATAGAGAGCAGTGAGAGCTAGGCAGGGGAGGGTAGGATGGAAGGAGAGAAGGGGGAGGAAGTGGAGTAGCAGAGGAAGTCAGAGGTGGAAAAAGGAGAGAGGTAGGGAGGGAGGAGAGGGAGAGGGGGCAGGAAGCTGGGGGGAGACGGAGAGGCAGAGTGTGTGGAGGGAAGAGGAGCTAAGATACTTGCCTAAGAGTCAGAAAACTGAGATCTATTTTAGGCTTGCGTTTCACACATTGAATAAGGTACTCCAAAATTTAGGCTTCACCAGTTTCCTTACAAGTCAAATGAAACAGTTGAGCTAGAAGAAAGATTGAGGGCAGAAGGAGAAGGGGACAACCAAGGATGAGATGGCTGGCTGGCAACACCGACTCGATGGACATGGGTTTGGGTGGACTTCGGGAGTTGGTGATGGTGCACTGCGGTTCATGGGATCTCAAAGAGTCGGACACAGTGAGCGACTGAACTGAACTGAGCTAGGAGACCACCAAATTCCTGGTGAATTCTATCCTTCCTTCTATTCTCAAGACCAGTCCTTGGGCCCTTTGGTAAAGTTTCCTGGAGTAGAAGCAAAACCTTGCGAAGTAACCAAAGCTTCTGGTAGTAGGGAGAGAGAGACTGAGACCGAGAAGGCGCAAGGAGAAAGTTGCCGGAGTAATCATTACACCCTCTTGGTTCACACGGTTCTTTGGGATTTTTTGAAGCACTCTCATGGTTGGTATCATGTACTCCTTGTTAGGTGGGAAAGGAAAGTACTGTTAGCTCCACTGCACAGAGAAGGCAGCTGAGCTCAGGACTTGCATGCTGGCTCACTCACAGGTGGCCGGATCCCTNTGTGGTGTTGGAGAAGACTCTTGAGAGTCCCTGGGGCTGCAAGGAGATCCAACCAGTCCATCCTAAAGGAGATAGTCCTGAATGTTCAGTGGATGGACTGATGCTGAAGCTGAAACGCCAATACTTTGGTCACATGATGGGAAGAACTGACTCATTCTAAAGATCCTGATGCTTGGAAAGATTGAAGGCAGGAGGAGAAGGGGACAACAGAGGATGAGATGGTTCGATGGCACTGTCAACTCAATGGAGATGAGTTTGAGCAGTCTCTAGGAGTTGGTAATGGACAGGGAGGTCTGACATGCTCTGATCCATGAGGTTGCGAAGAGTCGGACACGACAGAGCGACTGAAATGAACTGAACTTGGTTACTAAACAAATGAAGACAATTACTTTAATATATGGTGCATTGTTTTTTGTTTTCTTTCTGTTTTGGTTTTTGTCAATTTGTAACTGAGTCAGATGCTAAATTGCTCAAAATCCTGGAGGGAACTTTATGACACACACAAACTGGTAACTGAATAATGTTTACTGGGGACATGGCCACAAAAATGTGCTTAGATTTAAGGAACCCACAAAAAGATGATGAAGCTCCCAGCATCAACCATACTGAGGCAATGCCACTGTCTTTATGGCTGAGGAAGAAGAAGGGCAGAGCAACAAGAATAAATACCACAAGTTACCATTCCTCATATCTTTGCATCTCTTCTTGATGCCATTCATTGACCAATATCAACTAGAAACCAGAAGTCAGGGGAGCACAGATGATGTACGAAGGCTGTGTCAGTCTTTCAGGATGCAGGGAAATATACAAGATGGCCAAATCTATATTTGGAAGACAAAACAGAAAATATTCAATACTCATGCAAAACCAGGATACCTTATCTCAAAAAGAAAAAAAGAAAACAAATGAACAAAAACTCTGGACCTACTTTCCTGATTCAAACTTGCAAGTTATAATATTCCTTCAACCTAAAATATCAAAAGCATGTATATATTTTTTTATTGTTTGTAGGCTGGCATGTAAAATTAACTGGTGCAAATTTTTACTTATCTTATTTTATTCTATAACGCAATGCAGGTTTTCTTTGGTAGTTTCAATTATAAAGCTTCTCAGAAAATGACTGTCCATGAAACAGGATAATTGATGAAAGTCAGATAATTGAACGTCTTTCAAAGATGCAGATGAGATTGTCAACAACATATAGCAAAGTATTGATATTAGCAACAACAGGGAGCAGAGGGAGGTGAAAAGAAAGTGAACGTAAAAGTCACTCAGTCATGTCCACTCTTTGTGACTCCATGGACTATGCAGTCCATGGGAATCTCCAAGCCAGAATACTGGAGTGGGTAGCCTTTCCCTTCTCCAGGGGATCTTCCCAACCCAGGGATGGAACTCAGGTCTCCTGCATTGAAGGAGCCAACATGTAAGCCCTGAGGGAGGTGAAAGGGTAGTCATATGAGCTGGAGAGGGTAGCTATATGGGAAGTGCCATCTGACACTAGATGTCACTTCAGGTAGAGGGGCATAGAACCCATGGCAAGAAGTAGGAAAGGGTCCTGGTGTTCTGGCTTTACTATTTCATTCTCTAATCTACTGGTTGTTTCAACTGACTAAATCTAATGAGAGTTGACTCATTGGAAAAAAACCCTGATGCTGGGAGGGATTGAGGGCAGGAGAAGAAGGGGACGACAGAGGATGAGATGGCTGGATGGCATCACCGACTTGATGCACATGAGTTTTAGTGAACTCTGGGAATGGTGATGGACAGGGAGGCCTGGTGTGCTGTGATTCATGGGGTTGCAAAGAGTCGGACATGACCGAGCGTCCGAACTGAACTGAGTAAGAATCCAAGTGCAGAAAGCTCAGTGATGCCTTGCAGAAAGGTCAGTGAGTGGCCTGGGTCACATGAAAAATGAAGAAGGGTAAAGAGAGGATCAGAAAGGACAAACAGAAAATATTCAGGAAATAAAGGTAATGCATAGTATAACCCATAAATTCTATTTCAGAATTTCTATCAATAAAGAGATTTTGAAATCTGATGATTTTCTTTAAAAAGGTTCTAACTTTTCAGAGAAAGAAATCTTCTTGGGAAGGCTAATAATACTCTCATATTTGACCATGACAAAACCATGTGCTCTCAAAAATATAAAGGGGTGAAGGAATGATGTGGAAACATTGAAAGTTGGAGACAAAGAATAAATCTTAAATTAAAGAAGCTATCCAAATTCATTTTAATAAATACCCATTATTATGACAGGTGATTTCAAGTCATGTCTATTGTGAAAATTTGATGGGCACTCAAAGTTATGAGTTAGTTTCAACTACCTTCAAGAATAAAATTCTAGACCTTGACAAAGTTAAATGACTTCTAACTTTATGCCTAAGAAAATTTATTTTTAAAACCATAAGAAAACTTTATAACATTTTGGTAATTTAAATTTGGAATTCTTCTTAATTTGATTAAATGTTTTAAAAGGTTTACTAATTTATTTTCATTCAAGTATATTTTCTTTGTTAATGAGGAGCTTAATAGTCATCTTATTTTACAAGCAATATCAGTATACACTTTAAACTTTTTTTATTCTTGAAATATAAAAAGAACAAAAGAGAAATCTATGTTATCTAAATATCAGGAAAATATTACTCTAATCACACTTGGTTTACCTAAGATATTAACTTAATAAAAATACTACCAGTACTTGGAAACTATAGTTAAAAGTTTGAAATTAGAATGTCAGAGAATACTTTAATTATAGTATATTTTCTTTACTATTCTATTGAATTATCATCTGTATTTTCAAATGTATTATATATTTTGTACAAAATTTATGACATATATATTTGTAGATCCCATTAAAATCAGCTACTTGATACAGATATTATAGCATTGAAAGTAGTGACTTATTTCATTAGTACATTTTAAAGTTCAAAATATTCAGTATCCTATAAGAAAAAAAAAGCACATTGAACAAATATAATGATAAAGAAATAATATTTTAGTTTTAATATTTTTCAAGGGCATACATATCTTTTAAATTAATTTTAAGTAAAATAGATTATAAAAATTTTAAATGATATTTTCTCCATAGATAACTATATTAAATTAAAGAAAAATAGTCACAGTTAATCTGGGGAAGTTTTCATGATTGAAGCATTCTGATATGACATTTAAATACCTTACTATTATCAAGATTAAATATTTCTATTTTAAATGTCAGGATTTTTTTTTTATTAGAACTGAGGTGATTGAAATATTTACCTCACCTCAGTTTGACTGATCTCTTCTGGAAAGAAACTACTACCTAGTAATAAGACAGATTAGAATTATAATTAAAGTTCAAAGAAAGTAAGGTAATATATTTGCTTTTTTTTTTAATTGCAAACAGTACAAGTTAGTGTATCTTTTAAAAATACTTTAACTTAATTTCTAATATTTTACTAAGTTCAGTGGAATGATTCATTCAGCTGAATATCCTTGTTCCATTAAGTGAGTAAATGAAGGAAAAAAATATTTTGTAAAACTTTTAAAAAATTACTAACCTTTTCACTAAACTACCACATAGTGAGAAAATAATAAATAATTAACTATAATCTTCAAGAATACATAAACTGAAATTTTATATCTTTGAATATATATCACACCAAATGTGTCAAACAGCTCCTTCCTAATATTAATATTTCCTTTCAGATTTAGTTTGCTTAATGTAGTTCATTCATTTCTCATATAAAAATGACCACACATACACAGCTAAGAATATTCACATTAAATTTTGTACAAATTATAGAAATAATAAGTATAGGATTATCTATTTATTATTTAATAAAAAGTAAATATGAATGCATTTTAGGACAACTAAGCAAGTAAAATGGAACATTTATGCTATTTAATTTAATACATGACTTTCTAAACCAAACATTAACTCTTACAGTAATTTTATTTCATTTTTTGAATAATGTTTAAATTGCATACATTTTTATGAGTTTGAAAAGAGAAGGGATAATTACACAAATTTCTCATCTTAACAAATTAACATAAGTAGTTTAATTCATTTCTGTATCAGTTTCTCCTGGGAGGCAACATAAACTGATAGAATGTGAAGTTTGAGAGACCTCTTATATAAGTCAGTACAGATGTATTGATGCTTTTGAAATGTGGTGTTGGAGAAGATTCTTGAGAGTCCCTTGGGCTGCAAGGAGATCCAACCAGTCCATCCTAAAGGAGATCAGTCCTGAAGATTCATTGGAAGGACTGATGTTGAAGTTGAAACTCCAATACTTTNAGATGTATTGATGCTTTTGAAATGTGGTGTTGGAGAAGATTCTTGAGAGTCCCTTGGGCTGCAAGGAGATCCAACCAGTCCATCCTAAAGGAGATCAGTCCTGAAGATTCATTGGAAGGACTGATGTTGAAGTTGAAACTCCAATACTTTGGCCACCTGATATGCAGAACTGACTCATTTGAAAAGTCCCTGATGCTGGGAAAGATTGAAGGTGGAAGGAGAAGGGAATGACAGAGGATGATAGTTGGATTGCATCACTGACTCAATGGACATGGGTTTGGGTAAACTCCAGTTGGTGATAGACAGGGAAGCCTGGCACGCTGCAGTCCATGAGGTCGCAGAGAGTCGGACACGACTGAGTGACTGTACTGAAGTGAACTGAACTGATGTATTATACTCTAAATCTTAGAATCTCTTTCTATAAAAGTGGAACAGATAATAATTATCATATTAATATTTATGCAGTGAAACCTGAACTGCCTCATCAAGTGTAATAAATTAAGATTTTAAACAGGCTCCCAGTAATTTTCCAGGTCTTGCCTCCAAGTAAGTTCAGCTTGGGTCTCTTTTTGCTGCCAAATAAGAAAAAGATTTTAATTTCAGAATTGTTTTGATTTTGGAATGTCAGAAAAAGGAATATAGACTTGAATCCCTGTACTCACCACATGAGAGAGAAACCTACTGCAGGAGTTAAATTTCCTATGTAACACAGCAAGACAGTGAATTCAGGATTAAAAAGATGCAATAGTTTTTAGAGCTTAAGTTTAGTCACTTCATTCTGCTACCTTTATAAGGTTATTGTAATGATAAACAAAACTAGTTCATTCAAACTTCTTTTCACCACTGCCCTGTGGGAAGTTCTGTTTAAGTCAACTTCCGTCTCTCTTTCTCAGCATCTTTTCTTGTCCCTCGAAACTTCCCCAAAAGCTTCCATTTGTATCCTGGGAAATAATTCTCCAGGAATAGGACCCATACACTATATATATATATATATTTTTAATTTTTATTTTTTTACTTTACAATATTGTATTGGTTTTGCCATACACTGACATGAATCCACCACAAGTGTACATGAGTTTCCATTTTTTCTCACTACAGTCTTATTCTGAAACATTCCTACAGTCTTATTCTGAAAATCACATTTACATGTGCTTTCTGTGATTTAGAATCACCAACTTCCACTTATTATTTTGCTTTTGACCACTACTCTGCTGTTGTTAAGTTGCTTCAGTCGTGTCTGACTCTGTGCAACCCCATAGACGGCAGGCAACTAGTCTCCCCCGTCCCTGGGATTCTCTAGGCAAGAACACTGGAGTGGGTTGCCATTTCCTTCTCCAATGTATGAAAGTGAAAAGTGAAAATGAAGTCGCTCAGTCGTGTCTGACTCCTAGCGACCTCATGGACTGCAGCATACCAGGCTCCTCTGTCCATGGGATTTGCCAGGCAAGAGTACTGAAGTGGGTTGTCATTGCCTTCTCCGACCACTACTCTAGTCTTCATCAATTTCTAAGTATAAATTCAATCAATAATGTCATTTAGAAAACAATGCTGGAAATATGGAAAATGAGAAGATAAATAAAACCAGTGAATAATTTTTGTTCTCTAACTAATGAGGGAAAAAATAGACAACAGAGGATTCACCATTGGTGAAGAGTTCATATTTAATGAAAATTATTTTGGGTATCTTCTAGTATCTTCGATGAAATGTCTAAAAGTTTTATAGAACTGAAAACTACCTGTGAATATTTTCATTCCCTTAAGCACTAGCTATAATTATAAAATAACTATAACCAAGATAGAGAGTTTAGTAAAATTAATGTGATAAAATGACCTACAATTTATCTAAAAGCTACTGAATTTGGATGTGTTTGCTTTGTCTTTATTTTTAACAACATATTTTAAAGAGTAGTCACAAATATGTTCATAGATTTGGCTCATGGTGAAGTCTTTACAGTGTTTTTGTTTGTTTGTTTCTGCATTTCCCTGGTGGCTCAGCTGATAAAGAATCCCATCTGCAATGCAGGAGACCCAAGTTCTATCTCTGGGTTGAAATGATCTCTTGGAGAAGGGAATGGATACCCACCTCAGTATTCTTGTCTGGAGAATTCTTTAGATAGAAGAGCCTGGCCAGCTACAGTCCATGGGGTCACAAAAGAATCAGACACAACTGAGCAACTAAACAACACAATGTCTGTATAAATAAGCCTTTAAAAATAATATATATTTGTACTATATATAATATATATAAGTGAAAGTGCTAAATATAGGTATTAACACTTAGAACTATGAGTGGAATTATGAATGCTCTGTAAACATTAGCAGTTATTATATTTTGATTAAAATCTATTGATTTTCCATAACAAAACAATGATATTGACAAAATACCATAATACCATTGTCTCCCATATAAACATTGAAAAATTAAAGCCCAGTGTCAAAAGAGTGAATGTTATACCTGAAATCAAACCAAAGTAGGCTCTATCCAAAATCCTTGGTCTTAAAATCTGTACCAAATTTCCAACAACCCCTTCCCGATAGGCAATTCAAAAAGTATCAAACATTTAGATTAGTTTATCTATCAGTATGCAATTCCTCTTTGGAAAAGACAGTACTTCTATTTTTCTGAATGTTATAATTGTTATAGTAAAAATGTAAACAAAGATCAAACCTAAGCCCCTTAATTGAACAATCTGATTCATGACCTGTTAGTTCCTGATGGTCATCCAGTTCATAGTTTTTGTTTAATAAACAGAGAACAATAGAACTAAGTTTTACTTCTTGGCTGCAGTTTACCCACACCTGAGTCTCTACTTACAAGAATTTCGTGTATTATTTTTGCTCCTGTTCAGTTGCTAAGTCATGTCCGACTCTGTGACCCCATGGACTGCAGCACACCAGGTTACCTTTTCCTTTGCTGTATCCTGGAATTTGCTCAAACTCATGTCCATCAAGTCGGTGATGCCATGCAACTATCTCATCCTCAGTGTCCCTTTCTCCTCTTGTCCTCAGTCTTTCCCAGCATCAGGATCTTTTCCAGTGAATTGGGTCTTCACATCAGGTGGTCAAAGTACTGGAGCTTCAACTTACGCATCAGTCCTTCCAAGGAATATAAAGAGTTGATTTCCTTTGGGATTGACTATTTTCATCTCCTTGCAGCCCAAGGGACTCCAAAGAGCCTTCTCCAGCACCAGTTAGAAAACATAAATTCTTTGACACTCAGTCTTCTTTTGAAGAAGGAAATGGCAACCCACTCAAGTATTCTTGCCTAGAGAATTCCGTGGGCAGAGGAGCCTGGCGGGCTGCTGTCCACGGGGTTGCACAGAGTTAGACATGACTGAAGCGACATAGCAGCAGCAGCAGTCTTCTCTATGGTTCAACTTTCACATCTGTGTGTGAACACTGGAAAAAGCATAGCTTTGACTATATGAACCTTTGTCAGCAAAATGATGTCTCTGCTTTTTAATACACTAAGATTGTCATAGCTTTCCTTCCAAGGAGCAGGTATCTTAATTTCATGCCTGCAGTCACAGTCCACAGTGATTTTGGAGCCCAAGAAAATAAAATCTGTCATTGCTTCCATTCTCCCCCCTTCTATTTGCCATGAAGTGATGGGACTGGAGGCCATAAACTTAGTACTTTGAATGATGAGTTTTAAGCCAGCTTTTTTTTTTTTTTTCACTCTTCTCTTTCACCTTCATCAAGAGGATATTTTTCCTCTTCACTTTCTGCCATTAGAGTGGTATCATCTGCATTGCTCAGATTGTTGATATTTTCCCCAGCAATCTTGATTCCAGCTTGTGACTCATACAGTCTGGCATTTTGCATGCTGTATTCTGCATTTAAGTTCAATAAGCAAGGCAGGAGACAATGCACAACCTTGATGTACTCCTCTACCAATTTTGAACCAGTCCCTTGTTCCATGTCTGGTTCCAACTGTTGCTTCTGGATCCAAATGCAGGTTCCTCAGGCAACAGGTAAGGTGGTCCGATATACCTATCTGTTTAAGAATTTTCTACAGTTTGTTGTGGTTTACACAGTCAAAGGCTTTATTGTAGTCAATGACACAGAAGTAGATATTTCTCCTAAATTCCTTGCTTTTTCTATGATCCAGTGAATGTTGGCAATTTCATCTCCAGTTTCTCTGTTTTTTTTCTAAATCCAGCTTGTACGCCTGGAAGTTCTCAGTTCACGTACTACTGCAGCCTTGCTTGAAGGATTTCAGGCATTGCCTTGTTAGCATGTGAAATGAGTGCAGTTGTGTCGGAGTCTGAACATTCTCTGGCCATGCTCTTCTTTGTGACTGGGATGAAACTGACATTTCCCAGTCTTGTGGCCACTGCTGAGTTTTCCAAATTTGCTGGCACGCTGAATGCAGCACTTTAACAACATCCATCATCTTTTAGGATTTGAAATAGCTCAGCTAGAATTCTATTACCTCCAGTAGCTTTGTGCATAGTATTCCTTCTTAAGGCCCACTTAACCTCATTTTAGGATGTCTGGGCTCTACATGAATGACCTCATCATCATGGTTATCAAGGTCATTAGGAGCTTTTTGTATAGTTCTTCAGTGTATTCTTACCACCTGTACTTAATTTCTTCTGCCTCTGTCACATCCTTACCATTTCTGTCCTTTATAATGCCCATTCTTCTATGATATTTTCCCTTAATATTTTCAATTTTCTTGAAGAAATCTCTAGTCTTTCTGATTTTATTGTTTCCTCTGTTTCTTTGCATTGTTCACTTAAGAGGGCTTTCTTATCTCTCCTTGCTATTCTCTGGAATTTTGCATTCAGTGGAGCATATCTTTCCCTTCCTTTGCCTTTTGCTTCTCTTCTTTTCTTGAATATTTTAAAGCTCCCCAGACAACCATTTTGCCTTCTTGTATTTCTTTTTCTTTAGGATCGTTTTTGTCACTGATTCCTGTAAAGTGTTACAAAGCTCTGTCTGTAGTTCTTCAGGCACCTTGTCTATCACATTTAATCCCTTGAATCTATTCATTCCCCCCACTGTACAATCATAAGGGATTTGATTTATGTCTTACTGAAAAGGCCTAGTGGTTTTCCCTACTTTCTTGTGCATTATTAGTTGCTAGAAAATTATAAAATATAACTTTCTCCTCAGTTCAGTTCAATCGCTCAGTTGTATCCGAATTTTTGAAACCCAAAGAATCACAGCATACCAGGCTTCCCTGTCCATCACCAACTCCCAGAGATCACTCAAACTCATGGCCATTGAGTCAGTGATGCCATCCAGCCATCTCATCCTCAGTCGGACCCTTCTCTTCCTGCCTCCATTCCCTCCCAGCATCAGAGTCTTTTCCAATGAGTCAACTATTCACATGAGGTGGCCAAAGTACTGGCGTTTCAGCTTTAGCATCCTTCCTTCCAAAGAAATCCCAGGGTGATCTCCTTGAGAATGGACTGGTAGGATCTCCTTGCAGTCCAAGCGACTCTCAAGAGTCTTNGGAGAATTTTGAGCATTATTTTACTAGCATGTGAGATGAGTGCAATTTGTGCGGTAGTTCGAGCATTCTTTGGCATTGCCTTTCTTTGGAACTGGAATGAAAACTGACCTTTTCCAGTCCTGTGGTCACTGCTGAGTTTTCCAAATTTGCTGGCAGATTGAGTGCAGCACTTTCACAGCATCATCTTTCAGGATTTGAAACAGCTCAACTAGAATGCCATCACCTCCACTAGCTTTGTTCATAGTGATGCTTTCTAAGGCCCACTTGACTTCACATTCCAAGATGTCTGGCTCTAGATTAGTGATTACATCATCATGATTATCTGGGTCATGAAGATCTTTTTTGTACAGTTCTTAATCCCATATTTTCTAAAGCTGGACTGAACACAAAATTTTATTTTCTTTAAACCTAGAATCTTCTGTAAGCACTGCACTCAGATAACTTGAAAGAGAGTTAAAAAGCTATTTTAAAGCAGCACTTGATGAATAGCCAAGATATGCATTCATATGAGCTGAGAATGAAGAAAACCAACAATATAAAAACAAGTATTTACATAGCATCTGTTACCTGTCAATGTTACAAGTACTAAGGGTGCATCATAATTAAGACTGACTTTCTAATTAAAAGGAGGTGAAGTTTATTGAGAAAGATATGTTGAAAAAATATAGGGATATGAAGTGATAAAATGATAATAGACGAAGTGAGTGAAGTACAATTTCATTGACAATGGAGATTAGGAAACTGAAGAAATTTAATGATTATTATTGCTTATTAGTAAAGAGCACTAAAATCTTAGTCTAATGTTATTACTGTCATCATACTAAAATTTTTGTTTGGTGGAAAAGGAAAATTTCTTGATTTAATATAGTACCCTATGAAACAATAATATTGAGAAGCCAATACACAATGTATATTGAGAGCAATGAAATCTGACATTGTTAGTTGAAAAAGGATTATTATGAATATTGAAGTCATTGAGGAATGGCTTTAAGAAATTGTATGAAGTAAGCTTGTATGTTCTGTGATTGATTAGTACTTTTAACAATCCAGGTAAAACAAAGACAGATAGTTATAGCATCTTTAAGTGATTAGAAAAATATAAATAATTTATATCATGTTTATGGAAAAGCATAGTTTCTCATTTGAGACAAAAGTAGATAACTTATTTTGTCCTGTCTGCCAATGAATATGTTTCTCCTATAGTCACAGCTTTTCTCACAGATAGGTCAATATTTGAAAAAAACATTCCACTAGAGAGAAATCCAGTCCCTTATTATACTCTAGGGTATATGGGTCTATATAATGAGAACAGATACTAAAATTATAAATATGAAATAAATCCTAAATAAAGAAGAAGTTTTAGTGTTCAGAATATCTTCTCTATGTCATAGCAGGATTTATGACTGAGGAATAAAGAAAGAGGCAATAAAATGAGTGACTCCAATTTCCAATAATGGTCTATAAGATCATAAAACCAACTTTTCTACAGTAAACAAATGAAGCTAAAATAGTTCAGTAACATATTTGAAATATTTTAAGACATTGATGAACAACTAAAAAGTTTATTAAATCATATTATAATAACTTATTTAGAATGTGGAAGCAGTTTTGATTGCAGGAGTTTATTAACTTTGTCATTTAAAAAGTTTTTTATTTTATATTTGCGTATGTTTAACTTACACTGTTTTTTTTTTTAAATTTTATTTCTTTATTTGGCTGCTCTGGGTCTTAGTTGTAGCATATGGGATCTAGCTCCCTGACCAGGGATCAAACCTGGGCCCCCTGCACTGGGAGCTCAGAGTCTTAGCCACTGGACCACCAGGGAAGTCCCTTTACACTGTTTTAGTTTCAACTCTACAGCATGTTGATTTTGTTATATTATATATATTTATATAATATATATAGGTTATTACAGAGTATTGAGTAGAGTTCTCTGTGCTATACAGTCAGTCTTTGTTTATTATCTATTTTATATACAGTCATGTATATATGTTAACCCCAAGCTCCTAATTTATCACTCCACCCATCTTTCCTTCTCTAACAAACAACCCATGTTTGTTAAGTAAGTCTATGAGTTTGTTTATTTTGAATTAATCAAAAAATAAAATTTGAAATCAAAGATCCCCACAAGATAGTCTAAAAGTAGGCATCATCTGTAATGGGCAATAGGTAAATTCTAAATACCCAGACTTCACAAATATTTTCTGGTTGATATTGTTATTGTTGATTGTGTGGTACAAGGATAAAAGTATTGAAGTTGATTTAAGTTGGTCTTCTCGTAGCTTTTCCAGTCATTCAAGAGGAAAGTCAGTTCTTCTATGTAGTTCAGTCACTTGATCCAAAGTTAAAAATTATTCTTGTTATTTTTTAAGTGCTTTAAGTATCACCATATCGAAGATGACCAGACACATAAGGAAGAAATGGCATCATGAAAAAAACTATCAGATAATAGACAATTTATTCAAACTCAGAAAATTACAAATATTATAATTATCCAAGAAACAACATAAAGCAAATATCCTTACTGCAATAGTTTCCTATGTTGTGGTCATTCTGTGACAGCCAGATATCCTGGAATGTGAAGTGAAGTGGGCCTTAGGAAGCATTAATATGAACAAAACTAGTGGAGGCAATGGAATTCCAGTTGAGCTATTTAAAATCCTAAAAGATGATGCTGTAAAAGTGCTGCACTCAATAGGTCAGCAAATTTGGAAAACTCAGCACTGGCCACAGGACTGGAAAAGGTCAGTTTTTATTACAATCCCAAAGAAGGGTAATGCCAAAGAACATTCAAATTGCCATTCAACTGCCTGCATTTCACATGTTAGCAAGTTAATGCACAAAATTCTTCATGCTAGTTTTCCTTCAGCAGTATGTGAACTGAAAATCTATAGATGTACAGGTTGGATATAGAATAGGTAGAGGAACCAGAGATCAAATTGTGAACATTCACTGGAGCACAGAAAAAGCAAAGGAATTCCAGAAAAACATCTACTTCTGCTTCATTGACTACCCTAAAGCCTTTGACTGTGTGAAAATGAAACTGTAAGTTACTCAGTCATGTCTGACTCTTTCTGACCTCATGGACTGTAGCCCACCTGTGTACATGGAATTCTCCAGGCAGGTATACTAGAATGGTAGCTATTCTTTTCTTCTGGGGGAGCTTTCCAATCCAGGAGTCTAATCCAGGTCTTTTCGCATTTCAGGCAGATTATTTACCATCTGAGCCATCAGACTATGTGGATCACAACAAACTGTGGGAAATTCTTAAAGGGCCGGGAATACCAGATCACCTTACCTGTCTACTGAGAAATCTGTATGCACTTCAAGAAGCAACAGTTAGAAGTGGACATAGAACAATGGACTTGTTCAAAATTGGGAAAGGAGTACCACAAGGCTATATATTGTCACATTGCTTATTTAATTTATATGAAGAGTATATAATGTGAAATGCCAGCCTGGATGAATCACAAACTGGAAGTATCATTGGGAAAAATACCAACAACAGCAGATATGCAAATGATACCACTATAATGGAGAAAAGGAAGAGGAACTAAGGAGCCTTTTCATGAGGGTAAAAGAGGAGAGTGAAAAAAGCTGGCTTAAAACTATACATTCAAAAAACTAAGAATACAATATCTGGTGCCATCACTTCATGACAAAGGCATGGAGTGATAATTTTTTTCTTTGGCTCCAAAATCACTGTAGACAGTGACTACAGCCATGAAATAAGAAGATGCTTGCTTCTTGGAAGGAAAGCTATGACAAAGCTAGAAAGTATATTAAAAAGCAGAGGAATCACTTTGCCAACAAAGATCTGTATAGTTAAGTCCATGATTTTTCGAGTAGTCATGTATGGATATGAGAGGTGAACAATAAAGAAGATGGAGTGCTGAATAATTGATAACTTTTGAACAATGTTGGTGGAGAAGACTCTTAAGAGTCCCTTGGACAACAAGGAGATCAAACCAGTTAATCCTAAAGGAAATCAACCATGAATATTTACTGGAAGTACTGATGTTGAAGCTGAAGCTCCAATACTTTGGCCACCTGATAGGGAGAGCCAACAGTTTAGAAAAGACTCTGATGCTGAGAAAGATTGAAGGCAAATACTGACAGAGAATTATATGGTTGGATGGCATCATTGACTCAATGGACAGAAGTTTGAGGGAACTCCAGAAGACAATGAAGGACAGGGAAGACCGGTGTGCTGCAATCCATGGAGTTGCAAAGTGCTGGACATGACTGGGTGACTGAACAACAACAATGTAATTTTGGAAAATATACAGACAGTAATCAATAGCATATATTGCTTACTTTTTGAAAAATATCTAACAGAATATTTTTCTTTTTTTAAATAATGTTCATTTTATAGCCACTTATTCATCATTTAAAAATTTGTTTTGGAAAATAAGTCACATCAAATGTCAGAGGATTTCAGTTGAAGAAACCATTTTACGTTAAGAGATAAAACTCTTAATGAAGAGAGTAAAAACATCTCAGTCTTTATAAAAGGTCCATTGCTGATTTGTCAGTTCATTATCTTCCTAATTTTCCCATTTATAAATGCAAGACATCTGATTAGCGCTCTGTTGGATTTCAAGTATCATACAAGTATGATATATCAAATGTATTGAATCCATATTAAAATTCTTTCACTGCTTTAATAAATGATATCAGTGTGCTCTATCCTGCTGAAAAAAAAATAGAACCCAGCAATGAAAGTAGATACACACTTTATATAAAGAAACAAATTATACTTTATCTCTTCTGGCTCCTACTTTGCTGTAATGGTAATTTCTCCACTTAGGGAAATATAAAATATTTTGTTTTCAGAATTGTTTATACCACAATTAATTATGTGGCCCATTGAACTCAAAATTAATAGAAAAAAGTATTTTGTTTTAAGTTAGTTATTCAGTAAGTTTATATGTACACAATATTCTCCTAAAAATTGTGAAAAGAATTGTCATTCAATCATTAAGTCACATCCAACTTTTTACAACACCATGGACTGCACCATGCCAGGCTTCTCTGTCCTCCACCACCTCCCACAGTTTGCTCAAATTCATGTTCATTGAGTCAGTGATGCTATTTAATATCTAATCCCCTGCCACCTCCTTTTTCTTTTTCCTTCAATCTTTCCCAGTATCAGGGTCTTTACCAATCAATCAGCTTTTCACATCACATAGTAAAAGTATTGAAGCTTCAGCTTTAGCATCCGTCCTTCCAATGAATATTCATGGTTGATTTCCTTTAGGATTGACTGATTTGATCTCCTTTCTTCCAAAGGAATCTCAATGTCTCCAGCATCACAACTTGAGAGCATCAGTTCTTTGGCACTCAACCTTCTTTATGGTCCAAATCTCAAATCTATACTTGACTACTCAAAAAATCATAGCTTTGCCTATACAGACCTTTGTTGGCAAAATGATGTCCCTGCTTTTTAATATGCTGCATAGGTTTGTCATAGCTTTCCTTCCAAGGAGCAAGTGTCTTCTTATTCTGTGGCTGCAGTCACTGTCTGCAATGATTTTGGAGTTNTACTCAAAAAATCATAGCTTTGCCTATACAGACCTTTGTTGGCAAAATGATGTCCCTGCTTTTTAATATGCTGCATAGGTTTGTCATAGCTTTCCTTCCAAGGAGCAAGTGTCTTCTTATTCTGTGGCTGCAGTCACTGTCTGCAATGATTTTGGAGTTCAAGAAAAGAAAATCTATCACTGCTTCCATTTTTTTCCTTCTATTTTCCATAAAGTGGTAGAATAAGATGCCATGATCTTAAATGTTTTAATGTTGAGTTTCAATCCAGCTTTTCACTCTATTCTTTAATGCTCATCAAGAGATTCTTTAGTTTTTCTTCATGTTCTGCCATTATTTGATTGAAATCATCTGAATGTCTGAGGTTGTTGATTCCAGCTTGTGCAGCATGCTTCCAGCCCAGCACTTCACATGATATATTCTGAAAAATAGTTACATAAGCTGAGTGACAATATACAACCTTGTACTCCTTTCCCAAGTTTGAACCAGTCTATTGTTCCATGTCTGGTTCTAACTGTTGTTTCTTGATATGCATATAGGTTTCTCAAAAGACAGGTAAAGTCATCTGATACTCCTATTTCTTTAAGAATTTTCTGTGATCCACACAGTCAAAGCTTTAGCATAGTGAATGAAGCAGAAGTACATGTTGTTCTGGAATTTCGTTGCTTTAGCCATGAACCAACTCTAGTCAAGGCTATGGTTTTTCCAGTGGTTATGTATGGGTGTGAGAGTTGGACTACATAGAAAGCTGAGCCCCGAAGAATTGATGCTTTTGAACTGTGGTGTTGGAGAAGACTCTTGAGAGTCCCTTNTTATTATGAAAATTGAAATTTTTGGTGTAAAACTTTTCAAATTAATATTTAGAATTAAACAAATAACTAGCCTCCATGATTTAAATAAAAAACTACTCAATTGTTGTGATTTTTCTCCTCTAAACATTTACAGAAATGCCAATGACATATAAAAAAGGGTAAAAATACAATTTATTTAGTGTTTATCTTTTCAGTCAAGTTCAAGTGTTCTGTCAATTACACTAATTCAAGACATCTGCATAATGTGTTCTTATCAGTGCTGAGAGAAAAATCAGGGTTGATAAACAGATTCAGGAACATAGTGGCAGGTTAAAAATGAGTATGCCTCCAGGTGGCATGCAGAAGGCTGGGCTTAAATTGGGAAATTCCAGAAATGTTTTGTTACACAGGTAAGTATGATAAAACTTTCACATTACAACAGTAACTTGCCTTAAAATGATCTGAATTAGTCCCATCAGTTCAGTTAAGTGCTCAGTCATATCTCTTTGTGACTGACCCCATAGACTGCAACATTCCAGGCTTTCCTGTCCATCACCAACTCCCAGAGCTTGCTCAAACTCATGTCAGTTGAGTCAGTGATGCCATCCAACCATCTCATCCTCTGCCATCCTTTCTTCTCCTGCCTACAATCTTTCCCAGCATCAGGGTCTTTTCCAGTGAGTTACCTCTTGCCATCAGGTGGTCAAAATACTGGAATTTCAGCTTCAGCATCAGTCTTTCCAATGAATAATCAGGACTGATTTCTTTTAGGATTGAATGGTTGGATTTTCTTGCAGTCCAAGGGACTCTCAAGAGTCTTCTGTAACAAAATAGTTCAAAAGCATCAGCTCTTCTGCACTCAGCTTTCTTTATGGTCCAACTTTCACATCCATACAAGAGTATTGGAAAAACCACAGCTTTCACTAGATGGACCTTTGTTGGCTAAGTAATGTCTCTGCTTTTAAATATGCTGTCTAGTTTTGTCATAGTGTTCTTCCAAGGAGCAAACGTCGTTTAATTTAATGGCTACAATCACCATCCGCAGTGATTTTGGAGCCCAAGAAAATAAAATCTGTCACTGTTTCCATCCTTTCCCCATCTCTTTGCCATGAACTGATGGGACCAGATGCAACGATTTTGGTCTTTTGAATGTTGAGTTTTAAGTCAGCTTTTCCACTCTCTTCTTTCAGTTTCATCAAGAGGCTCTTTAGCTTCTCTTTGATTTCTGCCATAATGTTGGTGTCACCTGCATATCTGAGGTTATTGATATTTCTCCCAGCAATCTTGATTCCTTCTTGTGCCTCATGCAGCCTGGCATTTCACATGATATATTCTACATATAAGTTAAATAATCAGGATGAAAATATACAATCTTGACATACTTGTTTCCTAATTTGGATCCAGTCCATTTTTCCATGTCCAGTATTAATCCTTGCTTCTTGACTTGCATGCAGATTTCTCGGGAGGCAGGTCAGCTGGTCTGGCATTCTGATCTCTTGAAGACTTTTCCACAGTTCATTGTAATCCACATGAAGAAGCAGTAGATGTTCTTCTGGANGTCCAGTATTAATCCTTGCTTCTTGACTTGCATGCAGATTTCTCGGGAGGCAGGTCAGCTGGTCTGGCATTCTGATCTCTTGAAGACTTTTCCACAGTTCATTGTAATCCACATGAAGAAGCAGTAGATGTTCTTCTGGAATTCTCTTGCTTTTTCTATGATCCAACAGATGTTGGCAATTTGATCTCTGGTTTCTCTGCCTTTTCTAAATCCAACTTGAACATCTGGAAGTTCTCAGTTCACATACTGTTGAAGCCTAGCTTGGAGAATTTTGAACATTACTTTGCTAGCATGTACGATGAGTGCAATTGTGCAATAGTTTGAAAATTCTTTGGCATTTCCTTTCTTTGGGAATGGAATGAAAACTGACTTTTTCCAGTCCTGTGGCCACTGCTGAGTTTTTCAAATTTGTTGGCATATAGAGTGCAGCACTTTAACAGCATCATCTTTTAGTATTTGAAATAGCTTAGCTGAATTCCACTAGCTTTATTTGTAGTGATGGCTTCCCAAGGTTCACTTTACTTTGCACTCCAAGATTTCTGGCTCTAGGTGAGTGACCACACCATCATGGTTATCTGGGTCATTAAGATCTCTTTTGTATAGCTCTTCTGTGTATCCTTGTCACTTCTTCTTGATATCTTCTGCTTCTGTCAAATGCATATCATTTCTATCCCTTATTGTGGCCATTAGTTCAGTTCAGTTCAGTTCAGTCGCTCAGTCATGTCCGACTCTTTGCAACCCCATGAATCACAGCACGCCAGGCCTCCCTGTCCGTCACCAACTCCCAGAGTTCACTAAGACTCACATCCATTGAGTCAGTGATGCCATCCTGCCACCTCATCCTTGGTCATCCCCTTNCAAAACCAATGCAGTATTGTAAGTAAAAAAAAAAAAAAAAAAAAGCTTCTTGATGAAGGTGAAAGAGGAGAGTGACAAAGTTGGCTTAAAGCTCAACATTCAGAAAACGAAGATCCTGACACCTGGTCCCATCACTTTATGGCAAATAGATGGGGAAACAATGGAAACAGTTTCAGACTTTATTTTTCGTGGTGGTGGGGGGCTCCAAAATCACTTCATATGGTGATTGCAGCCATGAAGTTAAAAAATGCTTACTCCTTGGAAGGAAAGTTATGACCCACCTAGACAGCATATTAAAAAGTAGACATTACTTTGTCAACAAAGGTCCGTCTAGTCAAGGCTATGGTTTTTTCAGTGGTTATGTATGGATGTGAGAGTTGGACTATAAAGAAAGCTGAGTGCTGAAGAATTGATGCTTTTGAACTGTGGTGTTGGAGAAGACTCTTGAGAGTCCCTTGGATTGCAGGGAGATCCAACCAGTCTATCATAAAGGAGATCATTCCTGGGTGTTCATTGGAAGGACTGATGTTGAAGCTGAAACTCCAATACTTTGGCCATCTGATGTGAAGAGCTGAGTCATTGGAAAAGATCCTGATGCTGGGAAAGATTGAGGGCAGGAGGAGAAGGGACAACAGAGGATGAAATGATTGGATTGCATCACCAACTGGATGGTAACGGTTTTGGGTGGACTCTGGCAGTTGGTGATGGACAGGGAGGCCTGGCATGCTGTGGTTCACGGCGTTGCAAAGAGTAAGACATGACTAAGTGACTGAACTGAACTGAACTGAAAGAAATAGAAGCTAGTAGCATATTTTGTTTAAGGTTTTAAAAGAATGTGACTGCATTTGCATAGAGAAATACAGACAATATAAAAGGATTCAGAAACTGATGTGTAACAAAAATATTTTTTAAATATTTATTCTTTGTTCATTTAATATTCTCTTTGCTACAGTCATTTTTGGAGTATGTCACTGCTTAACCATATTTATGGTTTAAGAGATGTAGCCACAAAGAAGAAACACATTGAGTATACAATATTTAATGAAAGGAAATTAAATGGATGAACATGTTTATAAAGATAATATCTGCAGTGTGTATAGATGATATATATATATATTTTTTTTTCTGGTGTGTAAGTCACATTCCCAATGTAATTAGCTACACTAAAGGGCTATAACCAGGTATCTCTGATTCTTTGTGAAAATAATTTTTGTCGTAATGAAAGTATGACTAGAAGATTTAGGTGGATGAGTACCATTGACATATATAGAAATAGAGTAATCTGAGTTTTATGCAAAGGGAAAATTATAAAGTTGTGAAAGGGAGACTGAGCATAATAGAACGAAACAGTCAAAATAATAGAGTGTTTATGTGTGAGAAGAACAAGTTTGCATACCATGTTTGAGATGCTTGGATTGTCAAATTAAGGGCCTTGAACATCTTTTATACACAATGTGTGCATGTGCCTATTTTAATATGCAGATGGAGAAAGCTAGTGACTAGTTACATAGTTATTGCAATAATACAGTTAAATTCTGATTAAGTTTTCAGCAATTATTTTAGTGATGTCAATAAGTAATTGTCATATGTAAAAACACTGCCAGTAATAATTAACAAGAGTTGTTAAAAGATTTGGTGAACAGTGTCAACAATGATTTTAAGTAATGTTGCAAATATTTAATATTTCACCATCTGAAGAGGTCACATATAAAACAAAAAAAATACACAAAAAATATGATAGACAAAATGTTAAATGAGAAAAAGTAAAAAAAAATAGGATAAACTGAAATTCACAGAAATGTGTTTAAATATGTATATGCCATGTTAGAATACTTTTGGACAATAAAGAGTCTCAGTTCAGTTCAGTTCAGTCGCTCAGTCGTGTCTGACTCTTTGTGACTCCACGAATTGCAGCACGCCAGGCCTCCCTGTTCATCACCAACTCCCGGAGTTCACTCAGACTCACGCCGATCGAGTCAGTGATGCCATCCAGCCATTTCATCCTCGGTCGTCCCCTTCTCCTCCTGCCCCCAATCCCTCCCAGCATAAAAGTCTTTTACTAATTTACTTCACTTTGCTAGGAAAGTGGTGTAGTACTTTGTCAATGTTACCATTTAACCATATGAATAATTCGTTATTTTAAAAGACATGCTTATTTATGATGTATAATATTTAAAAATTTATAAATAATTGGTATACTTGAATTGAAATCCAATTACTTTAAAAATGACTTGCCTAAATGCTTTCTAATGCATTCTTAGTGCATTGCCAGTCAATAATTTTAAGAAAATAGCTTTATAATTGTATTTTGCAATGAAAGTTTATATTTCAATTTTATATCTAATCTATGTTTACTAAAATAAAGAAATAAGTTATTCTGGAATATTGATGTATTGTCTCAAATAGTTATATAAATATAACAAAAAAATTTTTTATAACAAAAACTTTTCCAAAGTACTGTACAGTTTCAATCAGATTTTTATTAAATACATTTTAAAACAGATATTAAATTATAATTGTTATATTAAGATTTGAGTAGTTATATTTAAATTGAAATTCTATGGTTTTGAATAAAATTAAATATTATTACTTAATATACATTTCTGTATACTTTACATATCAGATATTTATCATACACAGTAAAGTCAAAAGTGCATACATTTGTAATATTCTGAAGATTTAAAATACAAAAATGAGTTATTACTATTGAAAAGCTGAAAAAGGAACAAAATATCAGTCTCATTTCAAGTGTATACCTGAAAGTATACTTTTCAATTTTTGTCACTCAATCATATTTCTAAAGATACTAATGAAGGGAAATGTCATACAGGTGAAATAGTAAGAGAAATATAGAGGAAAATGAACAAATTCAATAGAGTCAATGAAGCGGAAATAAAGTTTTATAAACCATGATTTAATATTGTCTCTGGAATAAAGCTGTCAATTGTAACTTCTTCATGAAATAATTTTCATTCAAACACTTAGGTGGTACTTAAGTTGTTTTTTCACATTTAAAGGTTTGGAAGGAATGATGCTAAAGCTGAAACTCCAGTACTTTGGCCACCTCATGCAAAGAGTTGACTCATTGGAAAAGACTCTGATGGTGGGAAGGATTGGGGGCAGGAGGAGAAAGGGACGACCGAGGATGAGATGGCTGGACGGCATCACAGACTCGATGAACGTGGGTCTGAGTGAACTGCGGGAGATGGTGATGGACAGGGAGGCCCGGCGTGCTGCGATTCATGGGGTCGCAAAGAGTCGGACACGACTGAGCGACTGAACTGAACTGAAACATATTGAATTTCTTGTTTGACACGGTTGTCCAATACATTTATATCAGTCATCTAATAACATGAAAATATTCATGAAAAGGTAAGAGGAAAGAAAATTTCCTTTTGTGGACAGGAAAGACAAAATTCCATTATGTTACAATAAATAGTTAATATCTATCATGAAATGTCTAATATGTAGCTATATAGTATATACCACATTTGCATATATGTAGGTATATTCTCTTACCCAAATTATACTTGTTTACATTCACATATTTATATTTTTTTAGAGAACAAGCAAATGTTTACAGTATAGGTTTTTTGATCATACTGGTATTTATCTTCTTTGAAGCAGAAATGCAGAGCAAACAAAATATTTATCTAATGTATCAAGAACTGAAAACATTATAACAGATTTATATATCATTTTATAAATACAATTTTCATATTGATTTGCATTTAGTCTGCAAATAATGCAGCAAATAATTGAGTTTTGGTATGTTACTGATTTTGCTTTTCTAATTGAAAATAGAGGAGAAAATTAATAGTTTCTTAGTCTTAGTGAGTTTTATTCTTTTAAGACAATGAATTCAGTGCCCCTTTACTTTTCTTTATCTAATGACCTATTCTAAGGACTGAGTACTCTGAGGAAACATGCTTGTCATTCATTCAATTTAAGTCCTAATTATTAACTGAACCAAGTTGGTGTGCAAACTAATTGTTTGGTAATAGTATCATGTCTTTCAGAAAAGAGCTCACATTAAAGGGATCCTTTATCAGAATGACTGGATTATGGATCTAGACTGGGAAGAATGAGACCATTTCCACACGTTCTATAAACTAGACAGCGTATTAAAACGCAGAGACATCACTTTGCCTACAAAAGTCTATATAGTCAAAGATATGGTTTTTCCAGTAGTCATGTACAGGTATAAGAATTGGACCATAAATAAGGCTGAGAGCTGAAAAATTGATGCTTTTCAATTGTGGTGTTGGAGAAGACTCTGGAGAGTCCCTTGGATAGCTAGGAGATCCAACCAGTCAATCCTAAAAGAAATCAGCCTTGAATATTCACTGGAAGGACTAATGTTGAAGCTGAAGCGCCAATATTTTGGCCACCTTATGAGAAGATCTGACTCATTGCAGAAGACCCTGATACTGGGAAAGATTGAAGGCGAGAGGAGAAGAGGGCAACAGATGATGAGATTAGATAGCCTCACTGACCCAGTGGACATGAACTTAAGAAAACTCAAGAATAAGTGATGGGCAGGGAAGCCTGGTGTGCTGCAGTCCACGGGGTGGCATAGAGTTGGACATAACTTGTGACTGAACAACAATAACCATAAGCTATGCCCTTCACATGGTTAGTGCTTTATGTTAGGACCATAAACTCAATATTAAAAAGTACAATGTAACCAGAAAGGACAAATTTGGGCATCATTTCTTCCCTGTGTTTTGAAACTGACCAGGATCCTATGAGGTTCCCCAGGCATAAAAGACCTCTGTGTTACCTACTCTGTTTTTTGAAGGGCAAGCTCAAATGATTGCTAATCAGGGGAGGTTAATTGCCAAAGAATTGATCCTTTCAAACTGTGGTGCTGGAGAAGACTCTTGAGAGTCCCTTGGACAGCAAGGAGATCCAACCAGTCAATCTTAAAGGAAATCAGCCTTTAATATTCAGTGGAAGGACTCATGCTGAAGCTGAATCTGAACCTCCATTACTTTGGCCACCTGATGTGAAGTATCAGGTCATTGCAGAAGACTTTGATACTGGGAAAGAAAGATTAGGGCAAGAAGAGAAGGGGGCAACAGAGGATGAGATGGTTGGATGGCATCATGGACTCTATGGACATGATTTTGAGCACACTCCAGGAGATAATGAAGGACAGGGAAGTCTGGTGTGCTGCAGTCCATGGAGTTGGAAAGAGACAGGAACAACAACAATCAGAAGAGGGAAGGGATGTGGAGACAAGGGAGGAGCAATGGAGCAAGAAGCAATGGTATAAGAAGCAATGGTACAGCCTTGGGGTCAGATCTTGTTTTCCCCTCAGGGACATCTTGAGGGGAAATATCTCTGAGCTCCTCTGCAGAACTAAAACTCCCCCAAAATGGAAGATGTCAACTGCTTCCTTAAACACTCTTCATTCCAGAGATGGTCACAGCTTGGCCATCCTCACCTGATGCCAGATGAATTCTGGATTGAAGAAATGCAGACCCTAGGCATACTGATCCTTATTGACATTTGCTCCTGGACTATAAGACTCCTCAGTGTCCCCCACATCCCTCCCCAAGCAGCATTGGAACACATAGTTTAAGGGCATTAGCCCTCTGTAGCCTCCTTTGCTTGGCAAATAAATAAATCTCTCTATTTTTTTTCTTCTTCACCCAAAACTCTATCTCTCAGATTTACTTCAGAGTTGGGGTACAGAAGTCAGATTTGGCCTGATTTTCACACATATAATGATTCAAATTATTGATTCAAATAATAAGTTATTCTGGAATATAGCCTGTTTTATTTAAATACATTTGACCGCATCAAAAAGGAAAGATTACAGTTAAAATCTAATGCATGAGATAATCTGTTTTTAAAGTAAATAATTTTCTATGTTGTCAATCAAATCAGCTGGATGAATTTTGGTTTGTATATAAACTAATGCTCTTTAAATAACACTTTTCTAGGAAATGATGACTATATTTAAATATTTATAATTCAGAAATTTAAATTTTTTTCATAGGGGGGTTAGGGGAAACACTGACTAAAACCACCCACCAGACTAAAAAGCATCACAGTAACCATTTGCATGAGTTATTTTATGACAGGAAGTCCTGGTAAGAAATAGAGAACTAACAAGCCACCACTAACCAGAAGAATTAGGGAAAGGTCAAAAGGAGATGCCAGTCCATATGTCTTACTAACCGTCCAGAATTCTCCTCACTGTAATGTTATCTTGATTGATCAATGCATGTGCACCACGCAAGGACTCTGATTCCGAATGATTGTCCAGAGATGATTGTTAATCACTCAGTCTCGTCCAACTCTTTGCCATCCCATGAAGCCCTGGAAGGGGTTTCCCTTCCAGCATAATGATAATCTGATATTATAATAACATGACCTTATGATGGATGACATAATTGACTCAATGGACATGAGTTTGAGTAAACGTCAAGAGATAGTGAAGGACAGGGAAGCCTAGTGTGCTGCAGTCCATTTGCATCACAAAGAATCAGACACAACTGAGCGACTGAACAATTATGTATTTGTCATACATAAGAATGTAAGATTGACTTATACTCCAATGTAGTCTAATTACTTTACAACCCACAGTTTAAAAATTCTAATAATAGTGAACATATTATATGAAGAAAATATTTCTCTTTAAGTGAACATTTGATTCATGTTAAATGTATCTGTCAGAAATAGATTGATTCATAGATATAAAAATAGCCTTTTTACTTTATGAACTACTTAATGGATCACTTAACATGCTATGAAATAAAAATTTCTGAATCTCTTGTAAGAGCTTACCTTAAAGAACATTTATGATTCACTCAGTTTTTGTGGCTAAAGCTGAATTTTTAACTTGCATACCAAGGCTTTTACATATGGGCTTCTGTTTTTTCCTTATGGGTCAGGAAACCAACTCCTCTGAAAAATGAAAATGCACACAGAGACACAAGCACACACATGTCTCAGCCTTTTCTGTGTTCTTCTTTTCAATCTGTTCATCTTCCCGTTGACTCCTTTGCAACAGATTATAGTAGAGGACTTTGTGTATTTTGCAAGTTTTATAGATATAAGAAAAAAAATGTGTGAAGAGTCTTCACCTGTTAAAAAGCTTTGGCAAGCTGTTCAAGACCTATCCAAATAGCAAAATCAATCTAGCACCTGACCCCAGAATAGTCTATGTAAGGGAGGCTCTTTGAGAATAAACTGGGAAGGTTTTCAGATGGGACTCATCTGAGCAAAGAAAGGAGTGCTGTCACCTTTCTACTTCCCTGGGACAGGGAAATTTAGGATAAAGGAAGCCCACAAGAAACTCTACAGAGAAAACAGGGATGATTCTCAGAAGAGAAAGCAAACACCCCACTCTCTGTGTTTCTATGGGAAGGAAATAAGTGAAAGTCTAAGAGAATTATACCTGCTTTTGATGTTTGAATCAGTCAGTTTAATTCAGTTCCCTCACTCAGTCGTGTCTGACTCTTTGTGATCCTATGAATTGCACCACGCCAGGCCTGCCTGTCCATCACCATCTCCTGGAGTTCACTCAAACTCACATCCATTGAGTCAGTGATGCCATCAAGCCATCTCATCCTCTGTCTTCCCCTTTTCCACCTGCTCCTAATCCATCCCAGCATCAGAGTCTTTTCCAATGAGTCAACTCTTTGCATGAGGTGGCCAGTGTACTGGAGTTTCAGCTTTAGTATCTTTCTTTCCAAAGAAATCCCAGGACTGATCTCATTAGAACGGACTGGTTGGATCTCCTTGCATCCAAGGGACTCTCAAGAGTCTTCTCCAACACCACAGTTCAAAAGCATCAATTCTTCGGCACTCAACTTTCTTCAAGTCCAACTCTCACATCCACACATGACCATTGGAAAAACCATAGCTTTGCATACATGGACCTGTTGGCAAAGTAATGTCTCTGCTTTTGAATATGCTATCTAGGTTGGTCATAAGCTTTCTTCCAAGGAGTAAGCATCTTTTAATTTCATGGCTGCAGTCACCATCTCCAGTGATTTTGGAGCCCCCCAAAATAAAGTCTGACAGTGTTTTAACTGTTTCCCCATCTATTT
>SJYV01054388.1:328003-354111 GCA_006410875.1 Neotragus pygmaeus
ATTCCAGGATGTCTGGCTCTAGCTGAGTGATCATACCATCGTGATTATCTTGGTCATGAAGATCTTTTTTGTATAGTTGTTCTGTGTATTCTTGCCACTTCTTCTTAGTATCTTCTACTTCTGTTAGCTCCATACCATATTTGTCCTTTATTGAGCCCATCTTTGCATGAAATATTCCCTTGCTGTCTCTAATTATCTTGAAGAGATCTCTAGTCTTTCCCATTCTGTTGTTTTCCTCTATTTCTTTGCATTTTTCGCTGATGAAAGCTTTCTTATTTCTTTTTGCTATTCTTTGGAACTCTGCATTCAGATGCTTATATCTTTTCTTTTCTCCTTAGCTTTTCACTTCTCTTCTTTTCACAGCTATTTGTAAGCCCTACCCAGACAGCCATTTTGCTTTTTTGCATTACTTTTCCGTAGGGATGGTTGATCCTTGTCTCCTGTACAATGTCATGGACCTCATTCCATAGTTCACCAGGCACTCTATTTATCAGATCTAGTGCCTTAAATCTATTTCTCACTCCCACTGTATACTCATAAGGGATTTGATTTAGGTCATACCCGAATGGTCTAGTGGTTTTACCTACTTTCTTCCATTTAAGTCTGAATTTGGCAATAAGGAGTTCATGATCTGAGCAACAGTCAGCTCCTGGTCTTGTTTTGGCTGAGCTCTCCATCTTTGGCTGTAAAGAATATAATCAATCTGATTTCGGTGTTGACCATTTGGTGATGTCTATGTGTAGACTCTTCTCTTGTGTTGTTGAAAGAGAGTATTTGCTATGACCAGTGTGTTCTCTTGGCAAACCCCTTTTAGCCTTTGCTCTGTCCTTTATTCCATATTCCAAGGCCAAATTTGCCTATTACCCCAGGTGTTTTTTGACTTCTTACTTTTGCATTCCAGTCCCCTGTAATGAAAAGGACATCTTTTTTGGCTGTTAGTTCTAAAAGGTCTTGTATGTCTTTATAGAACCATTCAACTTCAGCTTCTTCAGCATTACTGGTTGGGGCATAGACTTGGATTATTTTGATATTGAATGGTTTGTCTNTTGCATTCCAGTCCCCTGTAATGAAAAGGACATCTTTTTTGGCTGTTAGTTCTAAAAGGTCTTGTATGTCTTTATAGAACCATTCAACTTCAGCTTCTTCAGCATTACTGGTTGGGGCATAGACTTGGATTATTTTGATATTGAATGGTTTGTCTTGGAAATGAACAGAGATCATCCTGTCGTTTTTGAGATTGCATCCAAGTACTGCATTTCAGACTCTTTTGTTGACCATGATCGCTCCATTTCTTCTAAGGGATTCCTTCCCGCAGTACTAGATATAATGGTCATCTGAGTTAAATTCACCCATTGCAGTCCATTTTAGTTCACTGATTCCTATAATGTAGATGTTCATTCTTGCCATCTCTTGTTTGACCACTTCCAATTTGCCTTGATTCATGGGCCTAACATTCCAGGTTCCTATGAAATATTGTTCTTTACAGCATCAGACATTTCTTCTATCACCAGTCACATCCACAGCTGGGAATTGTGTTTGCTTTGGCTCCATTCCTTCATTCTTTCTGGAGTTATTTCTCCACTGATCCCCAGTAGCATATTGGGCACCTACTGACCTGGAGAGTTTCTCTTTCAGTATCCTATCATTTTGCCTTTTTGTACTGTTTCATACTGTTCATGTTTAATGTGGCATGCCATATTGACATGGCAGAAATGATTTTTGAATCAATTCAGTTCAGTTCAATCACTTAGTCGTGTCCAACTCTTTGCAACCCTATGAATCGCAGCACACCAGGCCTCCCTGTCCATCACCAACTCCTGGAGTTCACTCAGGCTCACATCTGGAAGCTCTTAATGTGAGAGGCTAGTTAGAATTGCTCTTGATATCAGGGCATAGAGAAAGGACAGGAGTCAGCTAACTTTCACTTGCATAAGCAAGGATTTCTGATACTAATTTTGAGACTTGTTTGGACTCTGCTGAAATTTGTATATGAAAAGTCATCTTGGAAAGATTTTTCCCACATCATATCTGGTTTGGTGGAGAAAATTTAGAAAAACAAAACTGCAAATGCAGCGTTTTGGGGGCCTAAACAGGTAAATATTTTCAGTGAATGAGACAGAGTTTGAGGCAGCATTTTCAAGTCTACCATCAAAAAGTGGTACTGATGGGGAATATACCCAGATAAAACTTGAATTCTAATAGACAAATGCACCCCTATGTACACAGCAGCACTGTTCACAGCAGCCAAAACATGGAAACAACCTAAATGCCCATCGACAGGTGAATGAGAAAACAAGTGTGGTCCATATATACTATGGCATACTACTCACCCTTAAAAAGAAAGAAACAATGCCATTTACAGCTACATGAATGCAACTCGAGATTAGTATACTAAATAAGAAGTCTTTCTCTTAAAGACAAATACTGTATGATATTATTTATATGCTGAGTCTAAAATGTGGCATGAATGAATCTATCTACAAAATAGAAACAGACTCACAGACATAGAGAATACACCTGTGGTTGCCACCAGGGAAGGAGGAAGGGAGAGGAATGGACTGGGGGCTTGGAGTTTGTAGATGCAAATTATCACATTTAGAATGGATAAAAACAAGGTCCTATGTATAACACAGGGAATTATATTTAATATCCTGTGACAAACCATAATATAAAAAAAAATAAAAGAAGAATATATATGTGTATAGCTGAGTCACTTTGCTGTATAGCAGAAATTGGGACAACATTGCAAATCAACTATACAATTAAAATAAAAACTTAAAAAAAAAAAGTGTTACTGATGGCCAGATCATAATAGCAGCAGTATTTAAGAATTTGTATCATTTTCTCTAATTTCACTTCCTCCAATCCATTGCCTTGGAAGATCTAGCTACAGGGCAGAAAGGGAGAAATAAAAGCATATAGAAAAGTGGAAGATAAAATCAAGGGCGGTCCTAAGATGGCAGAGGAATAGGACGGGGAGACCACTTTCTCTCCCACAAATTCATGAAAAGAACATTTCAATGATGAGTAAATTCTACAAAACAACTTCTGAATGCTGGCAGAGGACATCAGGCACCCAGAAAAGCAGATCATTGCTTCAAAAACAGGTAAGAAAAATATAAAAGACCCCAAAAGAGACAAAGGAGGTAGGGAGGGAGCTCTGTTCTGGGAAGGGAGTCCTGTCCCAGGAAGGNCCTTATGGCAGAAAGTGAAAAAGAGCTAAAGAGCCTGTTGAAAGTGAAAGAGGAGACTGAAAAAGTTGACTTAAAGCTCAACATTCATAAAACTAAGATCATGGCATCCGATCTCATCACTTCATGGAGGATAGGTGGGGAAACAGTGGAAATAGTGGCAGACTTTATTTTTGAGGGCTCCAAAAGTAGAGCAAATTGTGACTGCAGCCATGAAATTAAAAGATAATTGTTCCTTGGAAGAAAAGCTTGACCAAACTAGACAGCATATTAAAAAGATGAGACATTACTTTGTCAACAAAAGTCCCATTATTTAAAGCTATTGTTTTTCCAGTAGCCATGTACGGATGTAAGAGTTGGACTGTAAAGAAAGCTGAGCACTGAAGAATTGATGCTTTTGAACTGTGGTGTTGTAGAAGACACCTTGGACTGCAAAGAGATCCAACCAGTCCATTGTGAAGTAAATCAGTCCTGAATATTCATTGGAAGGACTGATGCTGAAGCTGAAACTCCAATACTTGAGCAAATAACTGACTCATTTGAAAAGACCCTGATGCTGGGAAAGATTGAAGGTGGAAGGAGAAGGGGACGACAGAAGTTGAGATGGTTGGATGGCATCACTGACTCGATGGGTATGACTTTGAGTAAGCTCCCGGAGTTCACTATGGATAGGGAAATCTGGCATGCTTCAGTCCATGGGGTCGCAAGGAGTTGGACACAACTGAGTGACTGAACTGAATCAATGACCTCATTGTATACTCACAGAAAGTTACACAATATATGGTTTTAGTCATTTATTCATGTCTTGGGCCACTATCTGATAAGTTTCTTGCCCACACATTACCACACTTATATCTTTAATAGAAGCAACAGGAACCACAATAACATAAGATACAGAAGAATTTTTCACGTTGGCTAGAAAACACAAGAGGGGAAGCACGTTTCCTAGTGGAGTACTTCTAATCGATAATAATGGCTGGCTCACCTGATCAGAGAGCTGAGGCCAAACACACAAAAACACAAGAAACTGAGTACTAGAAACCCTTTATAAACAAGGGCCTTGAATGGTCCAAAAAGGCTAAAGAATGAGACAATAAAATATTTCACTTGGTTACAGATGAGGTGAAAGAAGGATGTAGAGTTTAGAGTTTTACTGGTCATGATAGCTGCTCTCAAACATTATTTTTACATTTATACCCAGAATTTTGATGCATAATATCTCATTTTTTATATGGGGAGAAGAGAAACTAATATTGAAATTTTAGAAAAAGAGTATTATTTTGACACAGTTAATCCAATTATTTTAAAAGAGTAAATGCTTGGAAAGAAAATGCCATATTCTATATGAAATGCAGTCATACTGAAAATTGTCCCCAAATTGAATAAATAAAGTATAAGCTCTTTGTTGGAACTTATTCCTCAATTTTTTTTCTTATGTTTCATGCTAGAAAGGAAAAAAAGTTACACTAATCTCAATTTTACACTTCCCCTATTTTCCTTCCATTTTCATCACAAACACATTTCTCCTAAATTGTACTTCCAGAGATAACAATTCATTTTGTGAGTTCCTCCAGCACAAATGACATCCTGAGTAAAGTTTATGTACTCACAGCAAATGGGCAATGATAAGATGAATAATAGAAATGTTTCTTTGTTTGTAAGAATGAATAAGTGGATAACATAGTAAATAGGTAGAAGGCTCTTTAAAATCAGAAATTCATGATGTTTACATCATGAAATGATGTAACATGTCCTATGCTATAAAACATATGTTTTATTTGTTATTACTTGCTGTAATTATAGTGGGCAAAATGGGATCAGGAAAAGACAGATTCTGATTTGATGTGATAACCATTAGTAATCATTATGCAATAATCAATATGCATAATAAAGCTATGCAATAATCATGGCTTTAGATTTATTATTATATTGAACCACAGAAAATCAACATCTATTTGTGTTTAGAAAAATCTAAATCCAGCTATTTCTTATGGTTCAGGATGAAAGTATGTCTTGACTCAATGATCCAGGTACAGGATAATGAGATGAGAGTGAGTGAGGGCAACCTTCTTTCCTGTCTAGGTTCACAGTCAGGACTCCCTCTGTTCAATTTGATATTTATCTTGATGTATATTGTGGTGTAAACCCTTACATTTGAATCTTCTTTATGTAATGCAAGTGCCGAAGTTAAGCTTTGATTGCCAAAGCATTTACTTCAAAGATGGCTAAAGATCAGGAATAAACACGTTGCCAGGAAGGTTGCCCATCCTTCTTTTTCTTTTCTTTTTTTTAAGAGATCTTGACTGGTTTTCATAAATGACTCTTTGGGCCATTTTATTTATTTTTTCTTATTTTTAAATATTTCTGCTCTTTTGTGTTAAATTCACTAATAAAAAATAAGACCAAGTATTTTTACGTTCCCAACCCCAATAAAAGCAGAACCCCAGGCCAACTCTATCTCTATCTTTCTCTGCTTGAGACTTCACAGTTTGCCCAACAATGCCTTATATGCTCCAGAATTTGTAAGTAATAAACCTTCTTAATTTTCAAAGTTGTTTTCAGTATTCCAGTATAAGTGGTTTGATGAAATGTGTTACAGTGATGACAAATTTAGCACTGATTTCAAGTTTCAACAATTACACTTGTCTTACAGTTGGTACTGTTCATATGATTTTGATAACTGTAGTTTCTTTGCTAGGCAAAAAATAAAAGCATGAAATAAATATATTTTACAGAGAAATAGTTAATAAGAAGAGAAAAACACATAACCCTATTGAAACCTATTCATAGATCAGAGCTTAAATTCTAAGCTGAGGATCATAGCAAGTACTGAATGAAATATAGACATTTCAAATTGTGACTAAAACTTTAGTTTTGCTTTATATAATGAATATTATTTGGCTACTTTGCTAGCCAAATATCACTATATGCTGACAAGTTAATTAGCTACTCCTAGAATCCATAAGATACTGAAGTGCATATTAAAGTAATAAGAAGGGAAGCAGTTAGCAATCCAAGAGTTAATCAAAGACATCCTAATTTTTAGGTTCTATTTTCGAAAAAGTTTGTTAGTTACTAAGTCAAATCTGACTTTTGTGACCCCATGGATTGTAGCCTGCCAGGCTCCGTCTGTCCACAGGATTTCCTAGACAAGAATGTTGCAGTGTGTTGCCATTTCCTTCTCCAGGGGATCTTCAAGACCCAAGGATCAAACCTTGGTCTCCTGCATTGCGGGTGGATATTTTACTGAATGAGCTACCAGGAAAGCCTATATATTTATGTATGGAGACAGACACAGAGAGAGATTAGATAATATTTGAGAATTAATTGTGAGTTAAACAGCTTTGCACACAAACTTTTTAATTAGTACTATACCATATGGTTGTAAATGGTTCCTGTTACTGAAATTAGAAGCATAGCACCTATTAGTCATCAATGTGAAATCAACTTAAGTGATACTATAACACAGACATAGACATCCAGTACTTTTTGCATCACAATATGTTCCTTGAAGTTTTGAAGAAAAACAACAATCAGTATGCAAAAATTACTGTGCCAGATCATGTCACCTTTCTTTAAGTAACAGATGTGCAGATATTATGATTCACTCAAGAGTAGCACGCAGATTATTGTTTCTAGAATGCATACATTAAAATAGTTATAAAGATGCCAAAATTATGTTTCATTGCTCCATCTTTTTCCAATATGTATAGTTTAAATTTTTCATGATTTTTGTCATACAGCAAGTTTTGAAAACCTCTTGTTTATGTTTAAGCAAATTATCATGCAATTGTTATTTCTCACCAAGGTGCATGTCAAGAGATTTGCTTTCCTACCTCCACTCACAGCTAGGATATTTCATAATGGTTCCATCTTCTCAATTCTAAATATGAAAGTTTCTTCTATAAAAAAGGAATGAAGGCAGCAAACATCATACACTATCCAAATACAAGAATAATGGTCAGATCACCTGGACTTGAGGGCAAAAGTGCAAAAGTCTTTCTGACATTCAGTACCCACATCAAAAGTGTAAAACGGCAATTGCGGGGTCTTTGATGGAATGTTCTCATATTGTGGTCATGTAAAGATCTCTTTGCCTGACTTATTAATGTATTAACATAAAGATCCAAATATCTTTCAGTAAATTCCATTTATATTTTGGTTGAATAGATTTCTTTTCCTTTTTTTTTTTTTCTATCAAAAAGCACTCAGTTCAATTCAGTCTCTCAGTCATGTTGGACTTTTTGCAACCCCATGGACTGCAGCATGCCAGGATTTCCTATCCATCACCAACTTCCAGAGCTTACTTAAACTCATGTCCATCAAGTCAGTGATGCCATCCAACCATCTCATCCTCTGTCATCCCCTTCTCCTCCCACCTTCAATTTTTACCAGCCTCAGGGTCTTTTCCAATAAGTCAGTTCTTTGCATGAGATGGCCAAAGTATTGGANGAGCTTACTTAAACTCATGTCCATCAAGTCAGTGATGACATCCAACCATCTCATCCTCTGTCATCCCCTTCTCCTCCCACCTTCAATTTTTACCAGCCTCAGGGTCTTTTCCAATAAGTCAGTTCTTTGCATGAGATGGCCAAAGTATTGGACTTTCAACTTCAGCATCAGTCCTTCCAATAAATATTCAGGACTGATATCCTTTAAGATTGATTGGTTGGATCTCCTTGCAGTCCAAGGGACTCTCAAGAGTCTTCTTCAATACCACAGTTCAAAAGCTTCAGTTCTTTGGTGCTCAAAAAGTACTCACCATATAAGAAACAGTGGAAAACCTGGTTATAGGCAATGAACCTTAAACAAATAAAAATCTAGCCCATTTTATCTGGCCTGATAGTATACCTGTCATGGAGGATGCACTTCAGATTGAAAGATAATGCTTTTCCAAACAGTAGCAAACATGTTATTTAAATTTTCAACCATAGTTACTGATACAAACTACATACACTTAGTGTGTCTAGTGACATGATGTTGGCAAGAAAAAAGCAAGGTCTATAAGTTAGANTCAGCACAGAGGTAGGACTGCCCTGCTGACTTGCTCACAGCCTGCCCCAATGACAGTTCTAAGCGTCATCCTGATGCAGCAGCCCCAGAGGACCAGGCCACGCAGGCTCAACCGTTTCTGTTAACTACCCCCAGCAGGACCGGAGCTGCAAGCCCAGAGCAAGGCTGGGACCTGTCTCTTATACACATCTTGCATCTCCCCCTCACCCCAGATTTGACTGTGCTCCATTTCGAGATGATGTTCTTTGCATGTTGCCTTCTTCTTGTGTGATGTGAATGTACGGTTGTCACAAGTGAATTTGTACCTGGAAGCAAACACTCTCTGATGCTCCTTCTGAAATGACAGCTCAGAGCTCTGCTGGGGTGTGGGTAAATACTTTGCAGTTGATATGGGCATGGAGAAGCATGCCTGGAAACCAGAGCAATGATTTCTCCTGCTGATTCTGAGTGGAACCAGCCACTGGGAGGTTACCAGCTCATTGCAGTGGGCCTCAAGCAGCTGGTGGCTCTCCCAGAGGATCCTTCTTCCAGATCCCCTCAAACCTCCAAGTCCTCTGCTGCTAGGATTGCACAGTTTTACGACTTGTGGGAGCAGCCCTGGCTTGTAAAAATCACAGCTCATATTTACTCATATGCATATATGCACAGTGCATCAGCATTTGTGTTGTGTACTTTTCTTGTGTGAGTTCCTCTCCACTCACTACAATCTGGAGAGGCAGATATGACCATTGATGTACTAGAGAACTGGGCCACAGAGAGCTCAGTCACTGCTCTAAGTCTCTCAGTGGGTAGGTGAGGAGCAGGGATTCAAACGCATCCAGGCTCTCTGAGCTAGCATCCTTGTCCATGGGCCCTGGTGCTGCTCTCAGTGCATGCTCCAGGAGCACACACTCAGCCAATCTTGAAATGAGGCTTTTGTTTACAAATAATAAAAGTTTACATCTGCACAGTGCCTCACAAATGTACTAAGCATATCCAAGTACAGATTCAACTAATCCCTGAAATAACTGTTCAGCGAGGATAAGAACACATGAGTGTCCCGGTGGTGCCCAGCCTGTAGGAGGATGAGCAGGCCTCGAGTTCAGCCCTTCTCTTCCATCTCACCCCAGGGCACCACTTCCAGAGCACCCAGAGGGGTGCTTTCTTAATGAGTGAGTTTTGAAGAATGCATTTAGAGAATGAGCATTTTGTGTGTTATATTCTGCTACTGCTGCTGCTAAGTCACTTCAGTCGTGTCCGACTCTGTGCAACCCCATAGACGGCAGCCCACTAGGCTCCTCCATCCCTGGGATTCTCCAGGCAAGAATACTGGAGTGGGTTGCCATTTCCTTATCCAATGCATGAAAGTGAAAAGTGAAATGAAGTCTCTCAGTCATGCCCGACTCTTAGCGACCCCATGGACTGCAGCCTACCAGGCTCCTCTGTCCATGGGATTTTCCAGGCAAGAGTACTGGAGTGGGGTGCCATTGCTTTCTCCAGTGTTATATTCAGGAAGCATTAAATTGGGACCTAGTTGTGTGCTGCTAAATGTCCAGGGGCAGTCAGAGTGTGGTGACTTTAAATGTCCTTTTCTTATGGCAAATCCCAGTCTGTTATGCTGTCAGAGTTGTTTTCTCGAAGTTCATCCGGTTACTCCCACCCCTAGTCTTCCCCATTTGGGGAACACTTGATTTTTGCTAAAAGAACATTTTTCCCAATACATTGCACTCTCATCTGCTTATAGCCCACTGGGACTTCTGAATTTTCTCTTTGGATGTAAAGATATACTGAGAAGCATTTTTAAAATATCAAGTAGTTCCTTTGGGTGCATTTAACATTTTGGTAGAATGTCCCCCCTTTTCTGTTTCCAAGACTAATGTCCTTGCAAAGTGGGGACTTCCCCATCCTAGGGAATCTCAGCTCCTGTGCATTTTCAGATACAAACTGTTCCTTGAAATAAAACTCTGTGAATCTAGTAGCACAGTTAAGTGGGCACACACATCATCTCAGGGAATTTTATTCAGTGATCCAAGAAACACAACAGTTGAGCATCCTCCCCTGACATTTATATGAGTGAGCCCTCCCTGATTAACAAGGAAGAGAAGACAGCGATCACAGCTGATTCTCCCAAAGGACATAGTTTATGAAATGCAATCATAACCACAACCTCTTGGATGACAATGAGACTGGAAACCCAAGGGGACAGAATCAGCTGCTTTATTCCCAGTTTCCATTGCAAGTCACTGTAAAACTTCCTGTCCCCAACTCTGTAGGATAAAGGAAATCTTCTGGCCCCATAACTTTTGCCTTTTTTGATTAAATCTTCAATTAACAATGATCCCAAGGTTTTCTACACCTTCCTAATATGTTCCAAGAAGATCCACCATGTTGCAAAATGAGTGTGCAGCATTACTAGCTGTTAAAAAGGTCTAATAGGCACCCCTGGCTGAGAACTGCTACAACTGGTGGGAACTAAGTGTTTGTGAATAAGAGAATGGAGAAGGAATCTACAAGGCCGATCATTATGCTACAAAAAGAGTCTTCTTGCTCAAAGATAGGTTTCCTGAAACCTCTCAAAGCTCCATTTTGGAAAAACAAACAAACCTTATGGCTTGTGTATTACAATGATTAGCATTTGTGTGTTTGTTGGGTCCCTGAGGGCATAGATACTGATTATTCATGAGAAAAGTAAAGCCTGGAAGAGAAGAGGAAGAAGAATCAGGCCGGGACTGCAGCCTGACAGTCTCTTCCAGACCAGTGAGCTCTCAGGAGCAACGCCTGCCTGTTTGGAGACACCCATATTGGGTGGGGTCGGCCAGGCCTTGGTACCCTCATGTTGCTCAGAGCACCCTCAGAAGATCAGATCTCAAAGGCTGAGGTGGACCTGAAGGAGTTGGCAGTTGTTAGCTGATGCCCTCCTGGAAGCTGGGCAGTGGAGTCCTTTCTTAAAGGGCTCTCTGAGAAGCTCATCTGCCGCACCCTCCAGGGACCTCAGAAAATCAGTTTTTCTGGGCTTTTCAGAATTTGATCAGAAGCAGGTGGAGATAGGGAGACAGTGCTAAGATGTGACCCTTTGCCGGAATTCACAGCCTAATGTAGTGGGAGGGGAGGATGGAAGAAACAGAAAGCAAACTCTGGCTTATTAGGTTTCTGTCTGGGTCAGGGCGTGTGCTAGGTGAAGAGACTTAGAAGAATAGGCCTTTAAGATTCCAGGGATCTCAAAACTTCTCACATAGAAAGTGAGGCCCAGAGAGACTGTGCCCAGGATCTTCCAGAGATGGCAGGGCCCTGGGATGCCCCAGACTCAGCTCCACTCAGCTTCCTGTCTGTTCCTGACTGCATACCCCATAGACTGTCTGCTCACAACTTCCGTTAAGTTATGGAGTGTTCCTGGTCTGTTGCTTCTTCTTGACCCCAGACTATATGATAAAGGATTGCTATGGCTCCCTGACATTTGTGTTCTTGTTATATATTTCAAACTGAAAGTGATCCCAAGACTTCCTATACCTTATCCCCACCCCTTTGTGTCCACGGGGGTGAGCTCCATGTCTAGAATGAATTAGAAAACAGAGGTGTGAATCCTTGGGTGTCTGAAGCCCACAACTGGCTCCCCTAAATTTCCACTATAGCTCTGTCTGGCTGTTCAGTTACAGTGTCATGCAGGCATAAATGGAAAATGTCATCAGAAGCCTCAGTTCCACCTACAATTTGTCATCTTGACACCAACAGAAAGTCAGCATACCATTAATTCTCTACACTTATTGATTTGGAAACTCAATTAAAAAGCTGACTGCTATCCTCTTCCTCCTCCTCTGATTCTCTCCTGTCCCCTCTTCCTCCTGCTCTTCCTCCCCCCTCCCTCCCTTTCTCTTTGCTCTCCTTCTCCCCCACCAAACAGTCTTCAGTTTCTGGAGTCCTAAGCCATGGTACTGCAGTGACTGCTGCAGCTAAATCTCCCTGCATATGAAGCCACAAGCTTTCGACTTCACCAAGTTAGGGACCACCATGATCTCCCCTCTAGCCTTTCTCCAGTCACTGCCTTGAACTCAGTCCTCCTGGACTGGGAGAGAGCAATACTGTGATCCACATTGCTAACGGGTGAGCTGAGTCATGCCCTTGGCAGAGTCTAGGAACTATGTCAAGGAGACCAGTAGTCTTAAGCGAGTCTGGAAGGGGTCTGACCTGACAAGGGATGTCTTCTTCAGGGTCTGCTTGCCTCTGCCCAACAGGTGATGGGTGCTCCCCTAACCTTGAACTAGGATCATCCGGGGTGCCTTGGGTCTGCCTGAACCTGAGGGGAGAGCTCTGCCACCAGTATTTTCTCATTAGAAAGCAGCAGCCTCAGCACAGAGGTAGGACTGCCCTGCTGACTTGCTCACAGCCTGCCCCAATGACAGTTCTAAGCGTCATCCTGATGCAGCAGCCCCAGAGGACCAGGCCACGCAGGCTCAACCGTTTCTGTTAACTACCCCCAGCAGGACCGGAGCTGCAAGCCCAGAGCAAGGCTGGGACAGTGAACAACTTCTCCGTCTGCTCTATAGAAGGTGTCTTGTTCTGAATACATAATCTGTCCTGTTCTTTCAAAGTAAGTGCTTTTATAAAAGGTCTGGACTGTCCTTTAAACATCTTTCTTTTTTTCCCTCACTTAATAGGAAATGTATTTCTATCCTTCTGTGGACTCAACTTTAGGAAGGGAGCTAGGTAGAGGGAGGATGCTTTTGTGTGAAATTCAAAGATTGGTTTAAACTAGGGCATGCACATGGCATAGCTATTTTGCGCAGACAGCAGGTGGCAAAAACATGCATGTGTGGCTAGCTGTTTGGAGCTTTGCTTATTCGAAGTAGTATATGATAAGTGGTTTTGTTTGAGCAAAGGAGTGCCAGCTTTATTTGCAGCCACAGAGGAGATGCCCTTCTTGCTGGGTAGTGCTAGATTTAGAGCCAGAATTTTCTTTTTCAGCAAGAACTAGAAGTTCCCCAGCATTGCTTTTTATCCCCTCATGGCCATTTGTGTGCAGAATTCTTAGAGAACGCAGCATTGCTGATGTCCTGCTACACTCTCCGTACAGCATCGTGTGTCAGCAGATACGGGTCCTGGGTCTGTTTACTCAGCTCTGCTTTCTAAATGAAAGTTCTTGTTTTACATGGCTTCAAACAAGAAGTCAGGATTTTCATGCTCACAGCTAAACATACACCACGAGTGGATGTGTATTTGCCTTTCTCTCTTGTAGATTTTTTTTAGCAAAGTAGAACCAGGGTTTAGGATTTATTTTATTCTCCTTCAAATTTTTGGATAGGAATTATCCTGAGTAACCCAAACCTTGAGAACCCCTAGAAACTGGACATCAGACTCTGGCATAAGGGCCCTATAACACAAGCTCATCCTGGCTTTGATGTTTCAGATCAAGGCATGGATCAGTCATTTATTATTCACTGGGCACCTATTAATTATGCACCTGCTATGAACCAGATAACAGCTGACGTGTGGGAGAGACAACCAAGAGAAGACGGACGAGCCCCTGCCCTCATGAAGAATTCATTCTGCTTGAGGGGAGGGGCTTGTCAGAAGGTGAACATCACAAATAAGTTTATAACGTTGTCAGGAATGGAGAGGGGCTAAGAAGAAAGAGAGCAGGGTAAGCACGTGTGGGGAAGAGAGGGCCTGGGAACACCGTGTTCACCTTCTCTGCTGCTGCATCCCACTTCTGGGTTCAATCTCTGAAAACCCATGCTGTTTCTGAACTTGCATAAAAATACAGTCCCATGGTTACTACCACCTCTACACTCCCTAAAGACGTTATTTTATTTAGCTGCCAGTGGCTTTTGTTTGGATATGATTTTATTGATGACCTGTTAAAAAAAAGGCGGGGGCAATTTTACAGAAAAATCTTGGTTTCTTTTAGGAAAAAAAAGCGAAAGTTCTTGCAGCCCTGAGCTCCTGTTCTGCTTGGCAGTAGGTGGCAAGAACTGAATGTGGTCTCTGTTAGGACCTTCAGATTGTCATTGTTCCCACTTAGCTCACCTCCTACTGGCCTCTAGAGGCAGCCATGGTTCCAGCCTGTTTTGGTGCCAGCCCTTCACAGGTTCAGAGCAGTGATGTTTCCTGTATCAGAACCCTTCCTAACTAGATGGGACCATGGAGCTTTCTCCTCCTTCCTTCCCCTTCAATCACTTTAGGTAGGCTCAACGCTCTCTGCCAGCTACAAGGGGCTGTCAAGGTGCTGCCAGACTTTCACAGTTCCAGGCTAAGTTGGAGAAGCCTTCTAGTTGAAGAGTGAAGCCTGTCCTTTTGCAGTCCCAGATTGCTTTCACATGACCCAGAAGAGCAGGAGACTCAATGCAGTTCACACCACCTAGTATATTTTCATTCTGGATAGTTACAGGTTCTAAATAACTCAGATGATCTTAGAATTGTAGTTTCATTACAGTTCCATTCTCTGATTATTTCATCCTTTGTCCCTTAGACATCAACCAAATCTTCCCCTGACATGAAAAACAAATTATATTAGCCAAAGCACATGTTCCAATTACTGTTTATTTCATTTCTGTTTGACTTTTCACAGTACCACGCCATTCATCACCTGACAGGTAGGGGTATGACCACAACGATTGCAAAAGGCTGTGTCCTCTGCACTAGACAGGGCCTGTGCCATGCGATCTTTGGCTCATGGGATCCTCCCAAGAAACTCAATGTTCAGCAGCACCCTTCTCCTTGTCCCAGCTGGTCAATCATTGTTGATCTAGAATTCACTCACTTACACAGAATATTTCCAGATGTATGTAACTATCATAACCATATGTTTGTAAGCCCTCTAATCAGTTTTTTAATTTACTTAAACAAATAACCTTTACCTACTCCATAATAGACAATAGAGCTTTACTGAGCAATGCCTTCCATCTGTCTTTTTCTCCTGTCAGAAGGATACCTCTGGCTGTCCTCTGCAATTTTTTGCCCCACCCAATATTCCCACTGCTAGGGGGCAGTCTGATCCTCACTCATCAGGGCTGTGCTCGTTCTTCTGAAGGTGGATCTCCTCATGGCCATTCTGTGGCTACAGTTGCCTAGGATCCCCAGCAGCGTTAGCATCTGCTGGGAGCTTAGAAATGTAGACTGTCAAGCCCACTCCAGAAATGCTAAATTAATATATGCTTTTTAATAAGATTCCTGGGAAATTCACACAGACCTTCAAGTAGATAAAGCATATACTTTCACCACAGCCATTGGCCCCATCCACCTTGACTAACAGCCCCTTGTAAGAAAAATTTCAACCCTGAATGGATATTCTCTGATCACTGGTTGTGAGTTCCCCAGTCAAACACAGACCCTCACGTTTTGTGATCTTAATTTTTGGTAGTTATTATATTCAGGTAAATGCCACCATATTATTAACAGTTGGCCATGGTATAAAGTATCCTTGGGAACTAAGTCATTCATCTGAAACATCTAAATGGTCATTAAGGGAAAAGTAATCTTGCAGTATAGTTTAACAGTGGAGATAGGATGTGGAAAATCCAATTAAAATCATTAAAAGACATCTGTTAAATAGATTGTTATTTCCAGGAAGGCAAGACAGAAAAGTGGTTAAGCACTGACATGGGAATGAGGGACCAGCCTGGTTAGGACCAGCTTTGGTCCTAGCTTTGTGATCTTGCAGAAATTACTCAGCCCAGTCATTCACAAATCCACCTCCTCAAAATAACCATCTGTAGAGCTTGGAAATAAATTCACAACTGCTCTGGATCCATCAATAGAGTCCTTGCTTTAGGTTTTTTGTGAGACCAAGGCATCTGCATTTTTTTAACCCTCAGATTATTTTGATAATCTGAATGAGTTTGGGAACCAGTAGCAGCTTCATGGAGCTTCTAACTGAAGCCATTAGGTGGCATTCCAAGGACCTCTGAAGAGCTCCAGTCCTTTATGTCTGAAAGAATTTAGTGAGAAGCAAAGGGATAAGTGATTTATTAGAATAGGATGCTTGTGAGGCTTACAAGTGGGTGGGCAAGAAGGTGCCATGCCCTGAGAAATTACTGGGCTACAGTTTTATAATCAAAGGAAAAGTGGGGGAGGGGGGAGAATACCTTTATCATTCTTGAGTGGATGTCATGCTTTCATCATTGACTTCTCCTCCAGGTTGGACAGTGGAGTTCTTTTGTCCCTACATGGTCAGGATAGGTCCACAAATTATTGTTTTTCATATGTGCAGAGAGCATGTCCTAACTTACTGGGTTCACTAGGCAGGATATGGGCCTCATGCCACCACTGTTTTATTGTTTTGGAGCATGCCTCATGCTTCCCTTGCGTGGTTTTATTGCTAAGCAAGCCTGTTTGGTTTTGTGGTTAAGCAAACCTTTTTTAAGTAATCATTAACTTACAGGGGTCTCTCATATTTTTTCTTATAGTCTGCTAGTGGAATTAACTATTTAATCACCTACTTTGTCCCTTTACTCTGTCTCTATCATAACCCCTTTGTTCTCAAATGAGGATAACAATAGAACAGTCTTGTGGATTTAATGGTAACATGAAGGGAAAGGTCCTATCTCGTGTCTGAGACATAGTAGTTGCTGAACATCAGCAGTGATGATAACAATGATGATGGTGATGCTGATGATAATGAAGGTGGTGGTAACAGTGATGATGATAATGAAGCAGGCTCCATTTACACATCAACTGGATATACACAAACCTACAATCTTTATTAGCTTTAATTTATAGTGGGCCTCTGTATAAAGTGAAAGCGGAAGTGAAAGTCACTTAGTTGTGTCCGACTCTTTGTGACCCCATGGACTATACAGTCCATGGAATTCTCCAGGCCAGAATACTCGAGTGGGTAGACTTTCCCTTCTCCAGGGGATCTTCCCGACCCAGGAGGAATCGAACCTGGGTCTCCTGCATTGCAAGTGGATTCTTTACCAGCTGAGCTACCAGGGAAGCCAGGCCTCTGTATAGAGGCCTATTAACATAAATTGCCAGGTTAAATATGATTATTCTATTATGACTGCTGGTAGATCTGCATCAAGCTTTACTGCACACTTATAATAATGCTGTTTTACATTTGTGTAGTACTTTCAATTTTCCAAGTGCTTTAAAATCCACAACATTCCCTCCAATCTTAAAAGGTGGACAGAGCTATCACAGGAAATTACCCTCATTTGATAACTGAGGAAACAGACTGAGAGAAGCAAGGGACTTCCTTAGAGCTGCCCCCTGAGCAACCTGGAATAGGATTCAAGTCTTTGGGCCTAGGATCTATGTAGAAAAACTTCCGTCTTTCAACCAAAAGCTCATATTAAGGGGGATTTTCCAGGAAAATCTTGATTGACTGTTAATAAGTCTACACAGGTTAGATTAACAATGTCTGGGATATATCTTTGTTTCCTGAGTCAGTCTCCAATTTCATCTTATCTTCAGATCTTTTCAAACCTGAGGAGAGCAGTCACAGAGGATCCTTCTTTCACAGGAAAACCAATGACCACTCAGGGTAAAATAGCATAGTCTTACTTAAGTGAAGGATAACACAATTTAGGCATATGTTAGAAGCATGACATGGTCCACCAATCTTATATTGTAGCACAGGTATCTGCACCTTTCCATGGATTCTCTCAAGCACTCTCACTGGAAAGTTATGTCAAAGAGTTCAGCAGAATATACTAGAAAGCACACATATGGCATTAAGTCAGGATACAATCTGCTGATATCAATAAAAACATCCTTGCCTTCTCCACCATTTTCTTCAGCAGAGGTTCAGACCTCCAGCTGCCTTGGAACATGCTGTGTGAAAGTGTGCGAGGAGCCAGGCCCCTGTCAGCTCTACTTCCATTAAATCATCATTTCTCTCCTCCTTTGACACTGGCCCTCCCTCCGCCAGAAACAGTCACTCTCTACTTCCTTGAAAACCACAGAACCAATTGTAACTGTTAGCTGTTTAAACTTGCCTCCATCAAAGTCACTTATACCCCTAAGACCCTGAGGCATTATTAGAATGAGAGTATTGAGTTACTTTCTCTGGGACCACTTTCCTCAGTGGGCTACCCTGTATCATCTCTGTGCACTCCATTCAGTAACCCACTTCCTTCTTTTTTATTGCAGACATGTATAGAAAAGTCCGATTACAAGTCAAAAATGGGAAGCACAATGTCCTAGAAATCAATACAATGAATTAACAATTAGAACCCCAGCTCCATATTATTAAAAATTAGGCCATTTGAAAGCTGAATGTGTGCCCAATGGGATCCAAGTTGCTAACCGATTTGCTTTGATTTCTCATCTGGAATCCTCAGTTCAGTTCAGTTCAGTCGCTCAATCGTGTCCGACTCTTTGGAACCCCATGAATCACAGCATGCCAGGCCTCCCTGTCCATCACCAACTCCCAGAGTTCACCCAAACTCATGTGCATTGAGTCGGTGATGCCATCCAGCCATCTCATCCTCTGTTGTCCCCTTCTTCTCCTGCCCTCAATCCCTCCCAGCATCAGGGTCTTTTCCAATGAGTCAACTCTTCCCATGAGGTGGCCAAGTATTGCAGTTTCACCTTTAGCATCAGTCCTTCAAACAAACACCCAGGAGTGGTCTCCTTTAGGATGGAATGGTTAAATCTCCTTGCAGTCCAAGGGACTCTCAAGAGTCTTCTCCAACACCACAGTTCAAAAGCATCAATTCTTCAGCACTCAGCTTTCTTCACAGTCCAACTCTCATATCCATACATGACCACAGGAAAAACCATAGCCTTGACTAGGCAGACCTTTGTTGGCAAAGTAATGTCTCTGCTTTTGAATATGCTATCTAGGTTGGTCATAACTTTCNCATCAGGCACTCTATCTATCAGATCTAGTCCCTGAAATCTATTTCTCACTTCCACTGTATAATCATAAGAGATTTGATTTAGGTCATACCCAAATTGTCTAGTGGTTTTCCCTACTTTCTTCAATTTAAGTCTGAATTTGACATTGACAGGTGACATTGTTAAAGCCCTGCAAACAGAACAAGGAAGTAAAATAATAGATGAGTAATTTTACCAAGGTTGTGTGAGGTTTTGATAAGGACTGAGTAGAGATTAAATATCCTACTAGAGTTGGATTGTAAATAAGACTGAGCAGCAAAGAAATTATACTTTTGAATTGTGGTGTTAGCAAAGATTATCGAGAGTTCCTTGGACTGCAAGGAAATCAAACCAGTCAATCTTCAGGGAAATCAACCCTGAATATTCATTGTGAAAGACTGATGCNTAAGACTGAGCAGCAAAGAAATTATACTTTTGAATTGTGGTGTTAGCAAAGATTATCGAGAGTTCCTTGGACTGCAAGGAAATCAAACCAGTCAATCTTCAGGGAAATCAACCCTGAATATTCATTGTGAAAGACTGATGCTGAGGCTGAAGCTCCGATACTTTGGCCCCCTATGTGAATAGCTGACTCATCTGAGCAACAACAACAACAAGATTAAAGATAAATAGCCATATTTTGTCAGTGGTGAAAAACTTGTAGTCAGGGAAAGTCAATGTTGGTAAATAGACTTATATGATAAAGAATGATAAGGAAATAGGAGTACTTGGAATCACATATATTATGCTCTTTATCCAGAAAAATATTTCAGAAGATAAGAACTGGGGTGTTGACAATACTCAGGGACAACATGGAAAAATTCATTAGGAATTTTAACTTAACAACCTTTACAATTAAAGGTATGCTAGTGGGGATGAAGAAGTTCAAGGTGGTTTTATTTTTAATTTCTAATATGATGACACAGTGATTCAAACAAGTAAAAGGATTAACAGACAAATCACAGAGTGTAATCCAAAGAATTTAAGAATGAAATTGGGAGATGACAATTTAGAAATTACTATTAAAAAAAAAAGGTAGAATTGTCTACCAGATAGAATATAAACAAATAATCCAAAAAGAAGATAAATATTAGGGAGTTCAACCCTGAATATTCATTGGAAGGACTGGTGTTGAAGCTGAAGCTCTAACAATTTGATCACCTGATGCAAAGAGTTGACTCACTGGAAAAGACTCTGATGCTGGGAAAGATTGAGGGCAAGAGGAGAAGGGGGCAACAGAGGATGAGATAGTTGGATGACATTTCTGACCCAATGGATATGAGTTTGAGCAAACTCAGGAGATAGTGAAGAACAGGGAAGCCTGGCATGCTGCAGTTCATGGGACTGCAAACAGTCAGGCACGACTTAGCAACTGAACAGCAACAACAGATCAAGGAGTTATTAGTATATGGATGCAATAAATTTTGTGCAATGTAAAAAAAAAAAGGAAAAAATCGATATAGATTATCATGAGACCAGTGACTGAGTTTGAGGTCATAACTGCCATCAGTGAGAAAAAAAATTAATGAGAAAAATAAAATGGGATTATAAGTAAAGAAGAAAGCAGAGGTACAATTAAAGAGAAGAATAATGGAAATCAGTAGAAAGTTTATTTTCTATCTCTGTTTATTTTAGCAGTTGTGGATCGATATATCATTGTGGTTTAAGATTTTTATTTCTCTAACAACTAATTCCTTGCAGACCAAGGGACTCTCAAGAGTCTTTTCCAACATCACAGTTCAAAAGCATCAATTCTTCAGCTTTCTTCACAGTCCAACTCTCACATCCATACATGACCACAGGAAAAACCATAGCCTTGACTAGACGGACCTTAGTCAGCAAAGTAATGTCTTTGCTTTTGAATATGCTATCTAGGTTGGTCATAACTTTCCTTCCAAGGAGTAAGCGTCTTTTAATTTCATGGCTGCAATCACCATCTGTGGTGATTTTTGGATTCCAAAAAAATAAAGTCTGACACTGTTTCCCCATCTATTTCCCATGAAGTGATGGGACTGGATACCATGATCTTCATTTTCTGAATGTTGAGCTTTAAGCCAACTTTTTCACTCTCCTCTTTCACTTTCACCAAGAGGCTTTTTAGTTCCTCTTCACTTTCTGCCATAAGGGTGGTGTCATCTGCATATCTGAGGTTATTGATATTTCTCCCGGCAATCTGGATTCCATCTTGTGCTTCTTCCAGCCCAGAGTTTCTCATGATGTATTCTGCATATAAGTTAAATGAGCAGGGTGACAATATACAGCCTTGACATACTCCTTTTCCTATTTGGAACCTGTCTGTTGTTCCATGTCCAGTTCTAACTGTTGCTTCCTGATCTGCGTATAGGTTTCTCAAGAGGCAAGTCAGGTGGTCTGGAATTTCCATCTCTTTCAGAATTTTCCACAGTTTATTGTGATCCACACAGTCAAAGGCTTTGGCATAGTCCATTAAGCAGAAATAGATGTTTTTCTGGAATTCCCTTGCCTTTTCCATGATCTAGCGGATGTTGGCAATTTGATCTCTGGTTTCTCTGCCTTTTCTAAAACCAGCTTGACCATCTGGAAGTTCACGGTTCACATATTGCTGAAGCCTAGCTTAGAGAATTTTGAGCATTACCATTCTGAAGGAGATCAGATGTGGCATTTCTTTGGAAGGAATGATGCTAAAGCTGAAACTCCAGTACTTTGGCTACCTCATGTGAAGAGCTGACTCATTGGAAAAGACTCATGCTGGGAGGGATTGGGGACAGGAGAAGAAGGGACAACAGAAGATGAAATGGCTGGATGGCATCAATGACTCGATGAACCTGAGTCTGAATGAACTCTAGGAGTTGGTGATGAACAGGGAGGGCTGGCGTGCTGTGATTCATGGGGTCACAAAGAATCAGACACGACTGAGTGACTGAACTGAACTGAATTGAACCTTTTTTTTTAATGTGCCAATTAGCCATTTTCAATCATTTTTGGAAAAATATTTAAAGAAGCTCCTTGTTAGTTTTTCAGTTGTGTTACTTGTCTTCCTGTTGAAATGTACGAGTTCTTTATATATTTTCACATTAACTTCCAATTGCATATATGATTTGCAAGTGCTTCTCCTATTCTCTGAATTAGTTTTCATTCTCTTTACAGCGTTTTTCAAAAAATCATAGTGGAATATAATTTATCTATTTTTCATTGCTTGTGTTTTTGGTATTCTATTTAAAAGTCATTGTCAAATTTATAATTATGTATATTTGTATTTATAGTTTTTGTAAAATCTGTATAATCTTAATTCAAAGTAAGGTGTTTGAATTGCTTTGAGTGACTATTTGTATGTGGTATAAAGGTGAGGCTCAACTTTTTTATTTTTGCATGTGTCTATCAAGTTGAAGAGACTATGTTTTCTCCATTTAATGATAAAGTTGTGTTTAAAAGTATCCAACTATTAGTTAAGACCTAGCTATATCTCTTTTCAACTCTGAATTTTTGCTTCATGTATTTTGGGACTCTGTTATTTGATCTGTATACGTTTATATATGGTATATCTTCATGATGGGTTGAAACTTTTATTAATATATAAAGATTTTTGTCTCTTGTCATCATTTTTCAATAATAAATATATGCCAGCCCTTTTCATTTACTATTCAGTTGGAAGATAGTTTTCCAGGCTTTTACTCAACTTTTTTGTGTCTTTTAATCTAAAGTGATTCTCTTGTAGAAAGCATATAGATTATGTTTCTTTTTAATCCATTTTTCCAGTTCCTATCTTCTAACTGGAAAGGTTAATCCATTCACTCTTATTTACTTGTAAGGAAAGCCTTGATTCTGCCATTTTGCCATTTGGCTCCTGTATCTCTTGTGTATGCTTTCTTCCACTTAATTCTTCCATTACTATTTAAAAATTGTTTTTGTGTAGTGTATCATTTTGATTCATTCTTATTGTGTTTCCTATATATTTTAAATTATTTCAATGGTTATCTTAAAAATTGCAATTGACACCCTAGACATTTAACAATGTAATTTGAACAGTACTTCCCTACTCTTAGTAATGTCCAAACACTGCTCCTAGTCTTCTTTGTCCTTACACATTTTATTATTAGTGTCACAGATTACACGTTTATTCACTGTAGCTGCTGCTGCTGCTGCTGCTGCTGCTAAGTCGTTTCAGTCGTGTCCAACTCTGTGCAACCCCATAGACGGCAGCCCACCAGTCTCCCCCACCAGTATTATCCAGCCAAGAATACTGAGTGGGTTGCTATTTCCTTCTCCAATGCATGAAAGTGAAAATTGAAAGTGAAGTCGCTCAGTCGTGTCCGACTCTTAGCTTTTCCAGCTCCTAGTACCATGGACTGCAGCCTATTAGGCTCCTCTGTCCATGGGATTTTCCAGGCAAGCTTAATGGAGTGGGTTGCCATTGCCTTCTGTGTCTTTATACAGTATATGCTCATTAATGTAGGTTTATAAGTTTTATGTGTCTGTATTTTAAAACATATAGTGAAGCAAAAAAAGAAAAGATTTGCAAAACAAAATATAATGATGTTGGTTTTTATATTTACTTATGTAGTTATACCTTTAGCAACGTTCTTAATTTCTTCATATGTCTTCAAGTTACTGTCTAGTGTCTTTTCAGTCTGAAAGATTTCCCTTAACATTTCTTGTAAGGCAGGTCTATTAGTAAAGTGGATTTCTTTAGGCTTTATGTTTTTCCTTAGCTTTTAATTTCTACTTTATCCTAAAGGATACTTTTGGTTGACAGCTTTTTTTTTTTTTTTAATTCTCTATGTTCCTATGTTTGTAAAACTCAGCAATGGCCACAAGAAAAGAAAAGGTCAGTTTTCATTACAATTCCAGTGAAAGGCAATGCCAAAGAATGTGCAAATTACTGCACAATTGCACCCATCTCACACACTAGCAGAGTAATGTTCAAAATTCTCCAAGCCAGACTTCAACAGTATGTGAACCGTGAATTTCCAGATGTTCAAGCTGGATTAAGAAAAGGCAGAGGAACAAGAGATCAAATTGCTGACATCCTTTGGATCATTGAAAAAGCAAGATAGTTGCAGAAAAACATCTACTTCTGCTTTATTGATTATGCCAAAGCCTTTGACTGCATAGATCACAACAAACTGTGGAAAACTCTTAAAGACATGGGAATACCAGACCACCAGACCTGTCTCCTGAGAAATCTGTAGGCAGGTCAAGAAGCAACAGTTAGAACCAGACATAGAACAACAGACTGGTTCCAAATTGACAAAGGAGTACGTCAGTGCTGCAAATTGTCATCCTACTTATTTAACTTATACGCAGAGGACATCATGCAAAAATGCCAGGCTGGATGAAGCACAAGGTGGAATCAAGATTGCTGGAAGAAATATCAATAACGTCAGATACACACAGGACACCACCTTTATGGCAGGAGAGCCTCTTGATGAAAGTGAGAGGAGAGTGACTTAAAACTCAACATTCAGAAAACTAAAATCTTGGCATTTGGTCCCATCACTTCATGGCAAATAGATGGGGAAACAATGGAAATGGTGTAAGACTTTATTTTTAGGGTCTCCAATATCACTACAGATGGTGACTGCAGCCATGAAATTTAAAGACATGTGCTACTTGGAAGAAGAGCTATGACCAACCTAGACAGCATATTAAAAAGTAGAGACATCACTTTACCGACAAAGGTCTGTCTAGTCAAAGCTATGGTTTTTCCAAGAGTCATGTATGGATATGAAATTTGACTATAAAGAAATAATCAATAGACATGAGTTTGAGTAAGCTTTGGGAGTTGGTGATGGGCAGAGATGCCTAGTGTGCTGTAGTCCATGGGGTTGAAAAAAGTCTGACATGACTGAGCACCTGAACTGAACCGATATTCCTATGGTAGCTACTTTGTGTTACCCCATTGAGTTCAGGCTTCTAACCATGGTTTCAAATAAGAAATCAACCAATAATTTATGGAAGATTGTACTTTGTAAGTTATTTTTTTCTTCGTTTTTTAGAATATTTTATTTTGTCTTTGCCTTTAGATAATTGGCAATTTGTATCAATGTGAATCTCATTGAGCATATCCTGCTTGGAGTTGTTGAGTATTTTGATGTACAGTTTCATTTCCTTTGTCAAATTTGGAAAATTTTCTGCCTTTTTTGTTGTTGTTAAAGTATTCCTTCTTTCACCGTTGCTCTAACTGTTCCTTCTTAGACTCCAATAATGGATATGTTGATGTGACTGATGACATTTTATAGGTTCCTCATGCTCAGGTCACTTTATTTCATTCTTTTTTTCTTTCTATCCCTAGACTTTCTAATTTCAAGTGTACTCTGCTAATTTTCACTGATTCCTTTATCTACCCATTCAAATTTGTTTTCGGAACTTCTTAGGAAGCTTTTCATTTTACACTTTGTATTTTTCAATTGCAAAATTTCTGTTTGTCCCTTTAGATAATTTTTATGTCTTATTCAGTTCAGTTCAGTCACTCAGTCATGTCTGACTTTTTGTGACCCCATGAATCGCAGAACACCAGGCCTCCATGTTCATCACCATCTCCCGGAGTTGACTCAGGCTCACGTCCATCGAGTCAGTGAGGCCATCCAGCCACCTCATCCTCTATTGTCCTATTCTCCTCCTGCCACCAATCCCTCCCAGCTTCAGAGTCTTTTCCAATGAGTCAACAATACACATGAGGTGGCCAAAGTACTGGAGTTTCAGCTTCAGCATCATTTCTTCCAAAGAAATTCCAGGGTTGATTTCCTTCAGAATGGACTGGTTGGATCTCCTTGCACTCCAAGGGACTCTCAAGAATCTTCTCCAACACCACACTTCAAAAGCATCAATTCTTCAGCACTCAGCCTTCGTCACAGTCCAATTCTCACATCCATACATGCCCACAGGAAAGACCATAGCCTTGACTGGACAGACCTTAGTGGACAAAGTAATGTCTTTGCTTTTTAATATGCTATCTAGGTTGGTCATAATTTTTCTTCCAAGGAGTAAGCGTATTTTAACTTCATGGCTGCAATCACCATCTGCAGTGATTTTGGAGCCCCCCAAAATAAAGTCTGATACTGTTTCCACTGTTTCCCCATCTATTTCCCATAAAGTGATGGGACTGGATGCCATGATCTTAGTTTTCTGAAT
>SJYV01054388.1:357688-373953 GCA_006410875.1 Neotragus pygmaeus
GCATTCTGAGGCCAAATTTGCCTGTTACTCCAGGCGTTTCTTGACTTCTTACTTTTGCATTCCAGTCCCCTATAACGAAAAAGACATCTTTTTTGGGTGTTAGTTCTAAAAGGTTTTGTAGTTCTTCATAAAAGCATTCAACTTCAGCTTCTTCAGCATTACCGGTTTGGGCATAGACTTGGATAACTGAGATATTGAATGGTTTGCCTTGGAGATGAACAGAGATCATTCTGTCATTTTTGAGATTGCATCCAAGTACTGCATTTCAGACACTTTTGTTGACCATGATGGCTACTCCATTTCTTCTGAGGGATTCCTACCTGCAGTAGTAGATATAATGGTCATCTGAATTAAATTCACCCATTCCAGTCCATTTTAGTTCGCTGATTCCTAGAATGTCGACATTCACCCTTGCCATCTCTTGTTTGACCGCTTCCAATTTGCCTTGTTTCATGGACCTGACATTCCAGGTTCCTATGCAATATTGCTCTTTACAGCATTGGATCTTGTTTCTATCACCAGTCACATCCACAACTGGGTATTGTTTTTGCTTTGGCTCCCTCCCTTCATTATTTTTGGAGTTATCTCTCCACTGATCTCTAGTAGCATATTGGGCACCTAATGACCTGGGGAGTTCCTCTTTTGTTATCCTATCATTTTGCCTTTTCATACTGTTCATGGGGTTCTCAAGGCAAGAATACAGAAGTGGCTGCCAATCCCTTCTCCAGTGGACCACGTTCTGTCATTTAGTTCATATACTACTTTTGTGGTTTTCTTTAGTTCTTTACCATGGTTCACTTATTTCTTTGAACATATTTAATACAGTTGATTAAATGTCTTTCTCATAAGTCCAGTGTCTAGGCTTCCTTAGGGACATTTTGTGTCATTTTTTTTTCCTTTGAATGGGCCATACTTTCCTCTGTTTTCATGCTTTGTAATTTTTCTTGTTGTTGAAAATTGGAGATTAAATGTTATAATGCTATAGCTCTAGAAATTAGGTATTTTTCTTCCCCAGGATTTTTATTGTTGATAGGATAGCTTGTGTTCCATCAGTTGGTTAATAATTCCCTATATTACAGGAGTATTCTTAAAAGTTGCCTTTTATTAATTCAGCATTTACTTCATTGCTGTAAGGTTTTTACTGCTTTCCAGAATTCTTACCTATTTGGTTCAGATCATTTCTTTCTCTTTTTTATGTTTCTGTGAATAGACTGCAGTTTGGAGCTAAAACTGGTGAAGAATCCAGAGGTAGCCTGCAATCTGCCTGCAATGCGGGAGACTTGGATTTGATCCCTGAGTTTGGAAGTTCCCTGGAGAAGGGAAAGTCATCTATTCCAATATTTTGGCCTGGAGAATTCCATGAACTGTATAATTCATGGGGTCACAGAGTCTAACACGACTGAGCAATTATCATTTTCGTTTTCATTCCTGAATTGCCGGCAGATCCTTTACCATCCTAGCCACCAGGGAAGACCCTCCAACAACAACAACAACAACAACAACAACAGCAACAGAAAGTTTGATTATTTTGTAAATTGAGAATGAGGTTTATCAATAGTTTTTCAATACCTTAAATATTGTTGCTATAGATTATATCTTGGAATTAGGCAGTAAGTATTTTGCTTTATTAATGAACAGAGATCAAATTGCCAACATCTGCTGGATTATAGAAAAAGAAAGAGAGTTACAGAAAAACATCTATTTCTGCTTTATTGACTATGCCAAAGCCTTTGACTATGTGGATCACAATAAACTGAGGAAAATTCTGAAAGAGATGGGAATACCAGACCACTGGACATGTCTCTTGAGAAACCTGTATGCTGGTCAAGAAGCAAAATTTAGAACTGGGCATGGAACAACAGATTGGTTCCAAATAGGAAAAGGAGTACATCAAGGCTGTATATTGTCACCCTGCTTATTTAACTTATATGCGGAGTACATCATGAGAAATGCTGGGCTGGAAAAAACACAAGCTGGAATCAAGATTGCTGGGAGAAATATCAATAACCTCAGATATGCAGATGACAAAGCCAAGAAGAACTAAAGAGCCTCTTGATGAAAATGAAAGAGGAGAGTAAAAAGTTGGCTTAAACTCAACATTCTGAAAACTAAGATCATCACATCTATTCCCGTCACTTCATGGAAAATAGATGGGGAAACAGTAGAAACAGTGGCTGACTATTTTTTTGGGCTCCAAAATCACCACAGATGGTGGGTGACTCAGCCATGAAATTAAAAGGCACTAACTCCTTGCAAAGAAAGTTATGACCAACCTAGATAGCATATTAAAAAGCAGAGATACTATTTTGTCAACAAAGGTCGATCTAGTCAAGGCCGTTTTTTCCAGTAGTCATATATGGATGTGAGAGTTGTACTGTGAAGAAAGCTGAGTGCCGAAGAACTGATGCTTTTGAACTGTGGTGTTGGAGAAGACTCTTGAGAATCCCTTGGACTGCAAGGAGATCCAACCAGTCTTCTTAAAGGAGATCAGTCCTGGGTGTTCATTGGAAGGACTGATGTTGAAGTTGAAACTCCAATACTTTGGCCATCTGATGCGAAGGGCTACCTAATTTAAAAATGCCCTCATGCTGGGAAAGATTGAGGGCAGGAGGATAAGGGGACAACAGAGGATGAGATTGTTGGAAGACATCACCGACTCAATGGACATGGGTTTGGGTGGACTCTGGGAGTTGGTGATGGACAGGGAGGGCTGGCGTGCTGTGGTTCATGGGGTCGCCAAGAGTCGGACACGACTGAGCAACTGAACTGAACTGAACCAAATGAACACTGCCCAAACAGGAAATACTATAAAATTGAAAATTAATGAGTGACTTTCACAAACTGGGGAAATCACATACATACATACTCCACCATTTTGCTCATATCATCCCCCAAAGCAGCCGTGTTAAACATATTCAATCTCTCTTCCCAAAAAATGTTTGTGTTTGCTCAGTTGACACTATTATTAAAGTATTTTCAGCACAGCTTCAAAATTATGAGAGTGAAATTTATGTACATACAGTAATTGCATTCTTAGTAAATGGTTTATACTAAATTAACAAAGTATAGTATGTTAAATGAGTAAGTCTAATTCTATACAATAATTACATTAAGACTCAAAATGCTGACCCCAGTGAAATATTGCCTTACATTATATTATATATTTCAGAATATTAAGGACATGAATTGAAGCTAAAACAAATTTATTTCTACATAAAACATAAGATTATTTTCATTGCATTGTCTTATAGAGGTAAGTGAAAATATGTCATAGTGGCCAAACTGACTTATCCAAAAAAAAAAAGAAGGTACAGAAATATGTTAACTCCTGGCCATATGATATGAACTAATCATTCCAAGTATATTTTTTGTATGATTTGACTATCAAAAATATTAGTTCTTATTTATCTTTCTATTTAACTACTAAATAGTTATAATCAAAAATTAACTGAACTTGTGGCAATTTTAATACACCCTACTCAAGACAGAGCTGTCTACATAAAAGTAAATTTTAATATTTATCTCTACAAAGATTCTCTTTGAAAAGTCAAATATACAAAAAAAAAAAAAAAAAAAAGGCAGCCCCTATGGTTATTCACAATATCTAAGAAAATATTTTAAAATGCCTCGTATATTTGTCTGAAAATGTGAGATGAAGCTATCACACCACAAGATGGCAGATTAAGGCCACTAAACCAATGTTTCTTGGAAAAGAGAGGTTTTGTTTTCTCTTTCCTTTACATGTTCAAAATTGTACAGGATTTTTAATAAAATAATATGTTGCATATAATTCAGATGCTTACTGATTATTTGAGCTCTAGTATAAGTCAAATGTTATTTTTCAATCGATAGTCTATTTCCTGGTTTGTTATATTCAGTTCAGTTTAGTCGCTCAGTTGTGTCTGACTCTGTGATGCCATGGACTGCAGTACAGTAGGCTTCCTTGTCCATCACTAACATTTGGATCTTGCTCAAACTCCAGTCCATCTAGTTGGTGATGCCAAAAACCACCTCATCCTCTGCCGTCCCCTTCTTCTTCCACCTTCAATCTTTCCTAGCATCAGGGTCTTTCCCATAGAGTCAGTTCTTCACATCAGGTGGCCAAAGTACTGACACTTCAGCTTCAACATCAGTCCTTCAAGAATATTCAGGACTGATTTCCTTTAGGACTGACTGGTTGGATCTCCTTGCAGTCCAAGGGACTGTCAAGAGTCTTCTAAAACACCACAGCTCAAAAGCATCAATTCGTTGGCGTTCAGCTTTCTTTATGGTCCAATTCTCCCATCCATACATGACTACTGGAAAAACAATAGCTTTGATTAGATGGACTTTTGTTGGTAAAGTAATGTCTCTGTTTTTTAATATGCTGTCTAAGTTGGTTCATAGCTTTTCTTCCAAGGAGCAAGTGTCTTTTAATTTATGGCTGCAGTCACCATTTTCAGTGATTTTGGAGTTCTAGAAAATAAAATCTCTCACTGTTTCTATTGTTTCCCCATTTATTTGCCATGAAGTGATGGGACCTTCTTAGTGTTCTGAATGTTAAGTTTAAGTCAACTTTTTCACTCTCCTCTTTCACTTCTACAAGAGGCTCTTTAGATCTTCTTTGCTTCTTGCTATAAGGGTGGTGTCATCTGCATGTCTGAGGTTATTGGTATTTCTCCCGGTAAACTTTTTTCCAGCTTGTGCTTCATCCATCCCAGCATTCCACATGAAGTACTCTACATATAAGTTAAATAAGCAGGGTGACAATATACAGCCTTGACTTACTCCTTTTCCTATATGGAACCAGTCTGTTGTTCCATGTCCAGTTCTAACTGTTGCTTCTTGACCTGCCTACAAATTACTCAGGAGCAGATCAGGTGGTCTAGTACTCATCTCTTGAAGAATTTTCCACAGTTTGTTGTGATCCACACAGTCAAAGGCTTTGGTGGAGTCAATAAAACAAAAGCTGTGTTTTTCTGGAACTCTCTTGATTTTTTGATGATCCAGCGGATGTTGGCAATTTGATCTCTTCTTTCTTGCCTTTTCTAAATCCAGCTTGAACATCTCAAAGTCTATGGTTCAGAACTGTTGAACAACAACAGCCTGGTTTGGAGAATTCTGAGCTTTACTTTGTTACTGTGTGAGATGAGTGCAATTTAGCAATAGTTTGAACTTTCATTTGCATTGCCTTTCTTTGGGATTGGAATGTAAACTGGCCTTTTCCAGTCTTGTGGCCACTGATGAAGTTTCCAGATTTTCTGGCATATTGAGTGCAGCACTTTCACAGCATCAACCTTTATGATCTGAAATAGTTCAACTGCAATTCCATCACCTCCACTAGCTTTGTTGTTAGTGATGCTTCCTAAGGCCCACTTGTCTTCACATTCCAGGATATTTGGCTCTATGGGAGTAATCACACCATTGTGGTTATCTGGCTTATGAATTTCTTTTTTTGTATAGGTCTTCTGTGTATTCTTGCCACCTCTTCTTAACATCTTCTGCTTCTATTAGGTCCATACCATTTCTGTCCTTGATTGTGGCCATCTGTGCATGAAATATTCCCTTGGTATCACTATTTTTTTTGAAAAGATCACCAGTCTTTCCCATTCTATTGTTTTCCTCTATTTCTTTGCATTGATCTCTGAGGATGGCTTTCTTATCTCTCCTTGTTATTGCTTGGAACTCTGCATTCAAATGGGTATATATTTCATTTTCTCTTTTGCCTTTAGCTATTTTTGTTATATTATGGCATGCTATATACTTTTTATTAAATAATATTAGCTATTTTTTATAATTTAAATGTGTAAGTATTTTCTTATACTTCCAAATTGGCCTATGTATCCAATAAATATCAAGGTGAGCACAACATTTTTGCCTTTATTTGTGAATAAAATTTACTTTTTTAGGCCTGGAATCATGAGGTGTTTATAGTTATTAAGAATGAAGTAATGAAACAAAAACAAAAAATACTTGAAATATTTGTTACTTTAAAATAAGTTTATTTAAAATTTTTGTTTTTTTATTTAAATTCTTGGAATCTTTACCTGTATGATCCTTTCTCATCTTAAATTTTAGTCCTTTAATATCTTAAGATTTGTTTATATTATAAAATATATAATACTGATGGTAGCACAAGCTATTCAATGTGTGTCTAAACTCAAAAAATTGTGCATATTAATTAATTGTATATATTTTATGTAGTTTTAATACCAATTATACCTCAACATAGCTGAGAAAAAATAAAATCTATTAGTTCTTTAAACGAATAAACAAAATGTGCCTTGTATTTTTACATTTATATTTGAAATTATGTTCAAATTACCATTATGAAGTCAAGGCAGCTACATTATACGAGGAAAATCCATGGTGAGGATTTGGCAAAGATGTAAATACAGGCAGCATTTGGTGAGAAAGCTCCTAGACATAAAAAATTATACAAGTGTGTGTGTGTGTGTGTGTGTGTGTTTTGAGGGAATAGCTAGATGTCCAATAGCTATGTCATAGAAAATGAGAAAATGCATTTTTTTATTATAGCTGGAGAGTGTGACTAAGAACATGTTTTCAAAGACAACTTAACTCCCCCAAAGAAATGTCTGGATGATTCAGTCAGTTTGGGAAATTCTTTTTTTAGATGTTAAAATAGGAGCTTGTTTTAATTTGATTTAACATTTAAAAAGATCAAATTTATAGCCCTATGAAAGATGACAAGATGGGAAGGAAGAGTCTAATTTCGGTAATAAAAGTCAACTAGGAGTCTTTTCCACTACTCATGAAAAAATATGAAAATTTAGGCATAAGAATCAAAACAGAAAGTAGGAAAATACTTTTCAAATTAAAAAAAGGCCTTCAGTTCAGTTAAGTTCAAGTCAGTTACTCAGTTGTGTCCAACTCTTTGTGACCCCATGAACTGCAGCACGCCAGGCCTCCCTGTCCATCACCAACTCCCGGAGTTCACTCAAACTCATATCCATCTAGTTGGTGATGCCATCCAGCCATCTCATCCTCTGTTGTCCCCTTTTCCTCCTACGCCCAATCCCTCCCAGCATGAGAGTCTTTTCCAATGAGTCAACTTTTCACATGAGGTGGCCAAAGTACTGGAGTTTCAGCTTTAGCATCATTCCTTCCAAAGAATACCCAAGACTGATTTCCTTTAGAATGGACTGGCATTAGGCAATATTTTAAAATTACCTACTAATTTGTGTATCAGCTTTGTATTGGCATTGGATATATAGAAGTAAACACTTTTTTTGACAAATTATAGAGAACTTAATATATTAGGGAATAGAGTATGAACCAATGTAAAGATAAATGTCTATGGGTGTGAGGAAGAGGAAAGAGTCAAGTTTAATGTTCCCAATGTTTTCTTAGTAAAGTCAACTGGTTTTGTAACAATGCCATTTATCTAGGAGCCTCCCAGGTAGCAAAAAGGTAGAGAATCTTTGGTCCCTGGGTCAGGAAGATCCCCTGGAAGAGGAAATGACAATCCACTCCAGTATTCTTGCCTGGAAAAATCCCATGGACAGCCTGGTGTTCTACAGTCTAGGGGGATCACAAAGAGTCAGGCATGACCTAGTGACTAAGTACAGCACACACACAACCTAGATAAAAACATCACAAAGCAGTTACTGGTGAAGCATGATGGAAGAATGGAGGTAATAAGTGCTGGTTTTTAAAAGAATTTGCTATGGTATGGAACTACCAGAGGCTGTCAGTACAAACTAAAATCTTATTGAAAATTATAGGCAGTCAATATTTTAATGGTAGAATATAATTAGAGCAAGTGAAGTGTGCAGTCCCATTGAAAGTTAAAAGGAAGAACATATTAGGTTGAGGAAACAGAGAAAGCTTACCAATTGACATAAAGCCTCAAGAATGGGTAGGATTTTGGCAAAATAAGGTGTGTTAGGGAGAAAATTTATTGAAGCAGAAGGTAAAACAAAAACACAATCAAGGAAACTTAAAAAGTGTAAGAGAAGGCTGTTTTAGAGACAAATGATATATGCTTATTATGCACAGGATATAAATACATAAAATTAATATAGTATTAATTCATCAACAAATGTATTCATTCATCTAGGGGAGTAGCTTTCATATTCTTCAATTATCTTATATTTTCATCTAGTCTGCATGGTATCAATGATAATGCAAAGGTAAATTGAGGTAAAGAATGAATAAGACAGGAATGAGAGTTCTGTTTCTTTCATTGATGGCATGGAGATTGTCTTTGTGTGTACAATGAAGAAAATCTGCCTTGAATTCTCCACACAAAGCAGGATGGAGTTCTTCAGGCTGAATCCTGAACCAAAAGTTTTATAGTAGTTTAGAGAGAAAAGTTTCTTAATAAAAGGCACACATTGACTTAAAGGATGCAATGCCATGCAAGGGCCAGGCTAGACTGCATTACTGGCATAGAAATGTATAGACTTCATGGATTATTAACACATATACATTTGCTTGCTTGAGATTAAAGGAGTAGAGGCTTTTTAATTATCTGTGATTTCTATGCTTTGCATGGTGAATATCTTCTTATAGTGACACACCGGGAGAGAGATATCACCTGTCAGAGGAATAGAAATATACTCACAGAATATGAGAAAGAATATGAATGAAGAACTATGCATATAATAGTATCTTGTTAGGTACAAGTAGGTGCATGGTGATCCCATTGATCTGGATAAAAGTTTGTGAATAAAGTCTTTGATACAACAGAGAGTAACAATAAATAATTATATATATAAATTATATATATATTATATAAATAATATTGTTTTTCAGTCTCTCAGTTGTGTCTGACTCTGTGACACCATGTACTGCAGCATGCCAGGCTTACTTGTCTTTCACTATCTCCTTGAGTTTGCTCAAACTCATGTGCATTAAGTCACTGATGCTATCCAACCATCTCCTATATATAATTTATCATTTTTAGGAAAGTTCTAGTGGCGCATACAAGTGAGAACTCAGAGAAATTGTCATATGGTAAACATTGACACTGATACATGCAGAAGACCTTTCTTTAATTTTTGTCTTCTGAAACAAAGGACAGAAAATGCCTTTGAATTTGCATTTCCTTCTGATGGAACACTGAACTATAGTCAATGTTGTATAATTCCACTCTAATTTCATCTTTATGTATATGTCACTTCCTTAAACAAATTTTCACTCAAAAAAAACTAAGATATTCACCAGTCATGATTTTTGCCATGTCCTAATTTTCTTTGTAATGATTTCTCACTTCTTGGCATTATATTGTCTATTCTATTTGTCTGAAGCTATTAGTCTGAAATAATTTAATAATAATTTTGGAAGTAGGGCAGATGAACTAGATAGTGGTTATGATCTCACCTTAGCCAGTGCTACAGTTAGAAAAATTGATTGCTATTAAGTTTACACTATAAATTTACTACTAAGAATCAAAACATTCTTTGCCTGTTAGAAGGACAAAAGTTTCTTAGTATACCATCATGTAAGAAACGAGGTGCCGGTCTATGTTCAATGCAGGATGCAGGATGCTTGGGGCTGGTGCATGGGGATGATCCAGAGAGACAGTGTGGGGTAGGAGGTGGGAGGGGGATTCGGGATTGAGAGCTCTTGTACACCTGTGGTGCATTCATGTCGATGTATGGTAAAACCAGTATTGTAAAGTAGACTAAAGTAAAAAAACAAACAAATTAAATAAATAAAAAATCATAAATCATACAATTCTAATGTAAAATTGTGCTCCTGCTTTTGCGCTTTCTGTATCTGCAGTTGTAAATTTATTTTGGTGACTATCAAGGCAGAAACTGACTTCATCTTTTCCTTTGTTTTCTGATTGCAAGTAATTAGATTCTACTGAATATCTGGAGACTATAGCTTGTGTAGTTGTTGATCAAAGGGGCACAGGTATTAAGACAAGATGGCACTCTATGTGGTTCATTTGATGTGGTTCATTTCTTTGGTTAGAAAAATCTAAATTTTGTCATTTAGCCATTACTGAGGGAAAAGGAGATTAATGTTCTAATTTGAATTTCTCCTGTCACAAAATATGTCTAATACCTCTTTCTTACATTTTAAACTTTCATTTGCCTCTGAATATTACTTACATTTAGTAATAAGAGATATTTACAAGAAACCATGTATAGTCTTTCACTTTTTTATTGTCTTACCCTGAGTTTTCAATGAGGCCTGACATCGGGTTAACAAGCTGTTACAGTGAAAAGCTTTATGAGAAAAATTTAACTAGTATTTCAAGTTTCCAGGGATAACAACCAGCTGCTAAACCATTAAGGTAATTATAGGGACAGAGAAGTGAACTGAAGTTTCTCAGACCAAGAAATAATAGATCTAACTAAATTGAATTCTCTGAATAATAATAAAAAAGTGAATTATTTAAAAAATAGAGAGGAATTTTAAGCCAATCCTAAGTCACTGGCAGTATCTCATTTTAAAAGAAGTCACTCAGGAGAATGACTTAAATGTGCTAAATGTAAGACGTGTGCTAACATAAAAAAAAAGCATTAGTTTTTTAAAGTATCATAATAATGGAATATTTAAATATAAACATATTTTAAGCTTTGCTCTAAATTTGTCAATTTTAAAAAGCATAATTAGAGCATATTTATTTTTTCACCAATAAATGAAGTAATATTCACAGATAATTTAAGTGTACTGATTACTAAGGAAAATGATCCATAATTATTTAAAGGAGAATTTACCTTAATATTTTATACATACTAGGAAGAGAGAACAGATGGTTTTTGTGTTTATTTAGTTTGAAGCTTATAACATGGAAGTAATTGTTTTATATTCCACTTAACTGTAGTTCAAATACATCTTGTAGTAAATATTTCTAAAATCAAAATATGTTTTAATGATATTTAGATATATGTTTAGATTTTTATCTAGAAAGGTATCCTGTCTCAAATTTAAAATGTCCTTGATTATTTTTCAACAGAATATGTAGAAAATTTGCTATGAATTCAAGACAGGGGTGGGATGGGTAGAGGTGGGAGGGAGGTCAAAGAAGGAGAGATTATATGCATACATATAGCTGATTTATTTCTTGTATAGCAGAAACTAATGCAACATTGTAAAGCAATTGTACTCCAATAAAAATGCTTTTAATAAATCATTCAAAAGTAATTAAATGCTTTCAACATCTGATTTGAACTTCTTTGATTTTGTCAATTTTTAACAATAAAAATAATGGACAAATATAATTTCAGTGTTTGTATAATATGGCACATACTATAAATTATTTCATTCTTATATATAAGTATTCAGAGAAGGGTGACACGTACACTTAACATACTTAACATAACAATTCAATCAATTAGATTTCCATCTAGTTTCTTTGGCTGCCAGGGCATTGATTGTCACATTTATAGAAATGTTTAAGAAATTGTCAGCCAAAGTAAGCGAATCTGATGGACTCCTCACTGTAGAAAGGAGTGATTACTGGAAATGCGATCTCTAATGCTTCAAAGTGTATTGATTTCAATTTACTTTCAATAATTTTTGCTCTAAAACTGAATGTGGACTCATTAAAATGCATAATTAGGGATAGAACTTGAAAACTTGCTACCAACTATAGGCAACGTGTTCAGCTGGGAACACTGCCATTCATCCACTTACCTCCTAGTAAAATTACCTAATTCTTTAAATCTCAGAACAGAAAGCCTTGGGGAATGAACAAAGATCACCTAGTCTATAGAAAGAGCCTACTTTAATATAACCTCATATGTACTGAATGACTGAAAATAACAAAATTATTTTAAGATCTCATATAAATTGCTTGTCTCTTTCCTTTATCTCCTCAATTTACATTTAGTTGCAGATTCTGCAGGGAGAACTGAATGCCCATGTATTATATACTGTATCATTTATGATGAAATGTGTAGGATCATTCTTTGTTCACATGGATTTGAGTGTGTTTTGTTATACCACAAGCAGATTAGATTCTAGGAGACTTTGGATTTTATCTTCCTGGGTTAATTACTCTGAGTGTATGTACAGATGCAAAATAACAAGGTTTTATGACATATGGAAGTTCTGAATCTTAGTTGAACCTGGCAAATGTGACCTAGTTTCAATGATGAAAAATATCAAGTTTATAACTAGATATAAAATGACAAAGGATAATATGATAAAATCCCTTCTTAAATAATAGCTAATGTTTATGCAGCCTTGGTCATTAAATAATAATTAATAAACCTATATTGATTAATTAAAAAAATAAATTGCACCTCTATTATAATCTACTGTATATAAAATGGATAGCTAGTGGAACATTGCTGTATGACACAGGGAGCTCAAGCCATGCTCTGTTATAACCCAGAGGGGTGGGATGTGGTGCGGGAGCAGGGAGGACGTTCAAGAGGGAGGGGACATATGTATACTTATAACTGATTCACATTGTTGTATGGCAGAAACCAACACAACATTGTAAAGCAATTATTCTGCAATTAAAAGTTAAGAAAAAAGAAAGAAAAAACAGGGTAATGATCTTGTAATTTGTTTTATAGGTATTGCCTCCATGAGAAGGGAAAATGAACAGTTTATAGAGTTATAAATCTTCCAGATCAAGATGTTAAACTGAGCACATCTGTGAGACGCTTCTTACGAGCAAGATCTTATTTAAATTATTTTAAATGTAAAATTATTTAAATATTTAACATGCTAAAGAAAAGAAGAGGGCATCAGTATTGAGAAATTTCAATATATTTATAAGAAGTCAATAAATAGATGGATAATTTATAAAATGGATATAAAAGCAGCAAATTGGAATATATGTAGAGGGAACTTCATAGTGGGAGCATATATCGACACTATTGCATATAAACAAACTTGTCGCAACAAGTAGCAAATAACAAAATTAGGCAAAGAAATAGCACTTTTAAAAAGGGAAAGAAAATTGAGCAAAAAGAAGGGATTTTGGATAACCTGAGCTAAAGTTTTATGGAACTTCAAGACTAATAAATTAAGCAATAGAGGTACAAAAATGTTATCTAGAAATGTAATAATAATCCTCAGATGATTAGATGAAAGAAAAAGAAATCATTGAATGGAATCAATTTGGGAAGTGGTGGGCAGGGGAGAAAAAAAAAGAGTGAGAAAAAATCTATTTCTTCTCATTATAATTCCTACTGTGCAATTTCACTTTTTAACACAATGATTATGTTACTTTCACTAAAGTAACAATAATACAATAATATAAGCCCTGCTCACATTTATGTCTACTCATGAACCCAATCAATAGTGGCATGATGAATTCAGATAAATCCCATGGGAAAAATGATGAATGCTCATAAAAAATGGTTGAAAGTTAATTATATTTTAAGATATTGTCACTATGAAATATTTCTTAATTGCTAATGCTGGGAAATAATGAGCTATGTTTGTATAATTTTGAAGAATAGTTTTCTCCTTTCAAATGAGAACCTTAAAGTATTGTGTAACTAACCTACATGGGAAACAGAATGACTCAGGAAATAAGTTTATTCTACACAGCTTAAACTCTTAGTGAGGGAATACCCATATGATCTATGTTACTCAGTCACTAAGTCATGTTCAACTGTTGAGGACTCCGTGGACTGTGGCACACCAGGCTTCCCTGTCCATGTCCTTCCCCTCCCTGTCTTATCTCCTGGAGTTTGCTCAAACTCATGTCCAGGGAGTCAATGATGTTATCCAGCCATTTTATCCTCTGTCACCCCCTTTTCCTCCTATCTTCAATATTTCCCAGCATCAGGGTCTTATCCAATGAGTCAGCTCTTTGCATCAGGTGGCCAAATATATTGGAGCATCAGCTTCAGCATCAGTCCTTCCAGTGAAAGTTCAGGATTAATTTCCTTTAGTATTCCCTTGCTGTCCAAGGGACTCTCAAGAGTCTTTTCCAGCACCACAGTTTGAAAGCATCAGTTCTTGAGCACTCAGCCTTCTTTATGGCCCAAATCTCATATCCATATATGACTATAAGGAAAGCTAAAACAGCTTTGACTATTCAAAACTTTGCCAGCAAAGGGATATCTCTGCTTTTTAATATGCTCTCCAGGTTTGTCATAGCTTTTCTTTCAAGGAGCAAGGGTCTTTTAATTTTGTGGTTGCAGTCCCTGTCTGCAGTGATTTTGGAGCCCAAGAAAATAGAATCTGTTACTGTTTCCATTTCCTCCCCCATTTCTTTGCCATGAAGTGATGGGACCAGATGTCATGATCTTGGTTTTTTGAATCTTCTGTCTCAAGCCAGGTTTTTCACTCTCCTCTTTCACCTTCATCAAGAGGCTCTTTAGTTCCTCTCCTATAGGTATATTTTTCCATAGATATTGGCACACTAGTAAAATATTCACATTGTGCATAGACAGTTTAGTGAACAATTAGAGTTTCTGAAAACTAAACAAATGCAAAATGACTGCATAAAATTTTTATTGGCAGTAACTGCTGGGAAATTATAGATCTGCTTCTCCAGCCTGATAAAAATATGTTTCGACACAAATTCAGTCCTTGAAATAATTATTGAGAAATAAATATAAACCAAGAGCTAATGTTTTTGCTTACATCATTTTGCAGTAAAGCCTTTAGAACTGTCATCTGTGAATATGAAAAACAATCATATTCATGAATGGGAAAGAAAGATTCATCATATTCTTGATTGAAATGGCATGCAAACTGTTTGCATCAGAAGACGCTGAGTATAAGAATAGAAGAGAATGATAACATGTCCTAAGATAGAGTAATAAATAATGTATACTGCTCTGATTTTATAGATGATGGCTCACCTGTTCTGTTCTGTGCTGAATAAATGCCACTTGCCACAGTTGTGTGAATCACAGTTGCCTGATCATCACTTCCGTTGAGCAACAGTACAGTCAATATATCTGACTTTTATTCCAGGAAGCTTTGTTTTTATAGATTCTAAGAAACTATGCCACATTTAGGATTTTGTGCCAATCATACAGCTTTAGTGACTCAGTTACGGAAAGTAGAAATTTAAATCTAATGTGAATTTTTTGATTTTTTATGAAATAAATTTGATAACCTTTCACAAGAAAGGAAAAACCACACTTTAAATGGTCTGAATTATTACACAACCTTAATGGACATGCAATATCAAAAGATACCATGAAATGAAGCAAGACACAGACTACTGAAGCTTTTATTTTGTAGTTTGAATAAATCATAAATAATTATAGGGATTCTCTATGTATATCACTTTGTTGTTCTTCTTAGAAAAGAAGAATCACTTAAGTATTTACTATATATTTTTTAACAATAATCCTCTATTCAGAGACTACTTACATTTAAGAAGCAGTCATTTAAAACTTTCAGCTGCTCTACACCCTCAAACATCTGGAAAGAGAAAGTATCTACCTACAAGTCCTATATGTAAACAAAGAAAGTAAAGATAGCAAAACATAATCAGATTTTGCTATATCTTTTGCCTTAATATTAGCTAATTTGACTAAAATTATTTTGATAAAGGAAAACATCCATCCCATAGTTTCCAATTGCTGTTTAGGTTATTTTCATATGTTTGTTTTAGATACATAAATATTTAAAAATTTCAAATGTTTCTTTGTGAAGAGAAAAAACAATATGAATGCCAAAATTTGTAGATACTATTCATTCAGTCAACATTATTTTTACCGGGACTGGGTTGTTCAAATTTTTCACATTCTGAAAATCTTTAGCACTAAGCCTTGATTGGTCTTTTGGGATATAAACTTTATAAAGTATTCACTGTATTTTGGGATCTTTTGATGGCCCTTTCTCAAAAATACATCTAGGTAAATTATTATAATTTTAAATTATCTATTAAATTATTTAAAATATTGTTTGAGCAGAAAATTTATCTTAGGAACTTCACATCTATAGCATATAAATGTTATATGAAAAGTTATTTTCCTTTTTGACAAAAAATCTGTGATTTTAGTCAAACTAAGTAATGTATAGACAGAAAATGACAAACCAAAAACAGATATGTCAAGGTAATACTATAATATTAATTCAAATTTTTGTAAATATAAATTGAAATGTGAGAATCTCTATTTCTTCTTGCCAAATGTACACATACACCTATGCAGAAAGTTTTCTTCTGAACGCTCAAGACAAATAACCTCAAAATTAACCCCAGACTTGAGATATAAAGCCTAAGGCCATATCATATTGCCAGAGAATCAGCTTAGACTAGGAATGGTGCTGGCAATTATCTCATTTATTATTTAGGGAAATAAGACCAGATTAAAGTGACTTGTTTATGATCAGTTAGAGTGGGCAATAAGTGACTTCAGCAAAGAAGTCACATATCT
>SJYV01054388.1:374053-385687 GCA_006410875.1 Neotragus pygmaeus
ATTGTTTGCAACTTTTTGTTACTGTAAATAATGCTATTATGAAAATTTGTATACATAGTTTAATTTCCTGTGATATATGCTTAAGAGTGGAATTACCAGATTATAGGGTAACTCTATCCTAAACCTTTCAATACCAGCCAACTTATTTTTGAAAGCAGCTGAACAATTTTACATTCTTACCAGTAATATATGATTGGGTTCAAGTTTTCCCTATCATTGTCATTCCTTACTGTTACCTGTCTTTTTACTTATTGCTATTGTAGTAATAGCATTGAAGTGTAAAGTGGTGTCTTGTGATTTTAATTTTCATATGCTTAATGACTAAGATTGTTGAGCACCTTTTCAGGTGCTTATTATACATTTTTTATATCTTCAGAGAAATTTCTATTCATGTTGCTTGTCTTCTATTCATCTTAGAACTGACTTCTGCATAGTTGTATTATTGAGTTGTAATAATATATATTCTAAATAAAGTCCCTTATCAAATATTTTCACCTTTGTAAATATCTTTCCCGTTTTGTGAAAATATTTCCCAATTTGTCCTTTCATTTTGTTTATATAATCCTTTGAAGCACTGAAATTTTTAATTCTGATTAGGTTTAATTAATCTATTGTTTGTCACTTGTAATTTGGGCAGTATTTCTAGAAAGGCTTTTTCTGACTCAAAGTCACAAGGCTTAAATCTATTTTATCTTCTTCTGTTTTACAAGTTTAGCCTGTTCATTGAGGTCTGTGATACAGTTTAAGTTAATTTTTGTTGTAAGTGTCTGTCTTATGTTTCTGCTATGGTAATCTAATTGTCTCAGAACTTTTGTTTAAAATTTAAAAAAAAAATGCTTTCTAATTGAATTGAATTGAACTCTTTTGACAATCAATTGATCATTAATGTAAAAGTTTAGTTCTGGACTCTCAATTCTATTTTATGCTTATATGACTATCTTTGGGTCAATACTGTACTATATTGATTTCTCTAGCTTTCTCATCAGTTTTGAATTTGCACAGTATGAGTCTCTTCCAAATTTGTTCTTTTTTTTTCAAATTAAAATAAATACATTTGTTCTTTTTAAAGAGTGTTTTGTCCACTCTTAATTCTTTCTATTTCCATATTAATTTTAAAATGTTTGCCAATTTCTGTTAGCAAAGCACCTAGCGCTTTGGTAAGAACTGTATAGACTCTGTAGATCGATTTGGAGAATATTTGAGATTGATTCCTGTTGAAGAATATATCACCATCTCCACTAGACAATTAAAAGAAAGTGAAAGCGTTGGTTGTACAGTTGTGTCTGACTCTTTGCAACCCCATGGACTGTAGCCCACCAGGCTCCTCTGTCCACGGAATTTTTCAGGTAAGAATACTGGAGTGAGTAGCCATTCCCTAATTCATGGTATCTTCTAGACCCAGGTATTGAACCTAAGTCTCCTGCATTGCAGGCCAATTCTTTACCCCTAAGGAACCAGAGAAGCACAGACCTTTGAACAACCCAGTAAAAAATAAGAATTCTTTCTCATTGTCAGGTGAATAAAATGAGCAAATAAATTAGTCCTACTTTGGACAGGTGTGATATAACTTTAGTTCCTAAATAACAGATGCACAAGCAGGCATTGTCAGTTCCCACCTGCAGATACATAAGTGGGCACATCCTATACATTAAGGATGTTTTATATCTTAGGCCAGAGCTTTGTTCTTGTCTACCTGCTGGCATTTGGACAACAGTCAATTTTCTGTCTGTAAATAAGAAAGGTCAAAAAACACTTTGACTTTTTCACTGTGATCCATATGTTACCCAGAAAAGTTCCTGGACTCTTTCTTAAAAAAAGAGAAACGTCTTTCAATGTTACATTTTTAAACTCACTTCATGTGTTTCATGCTGTCACCCTGGTGTGACACATTCAGATTTCTCCTTTGGAAATCCTCCCACAGTTTTCTCCATTATATTGCTGCATAGCATTTAGTACCATCAAACTCAGTATTCTTCATTATTATTGCATTCTTTTTTTTTTTTTTGCCCTAAAATGGTGTTTTAGCTCTTGGACATTCTTCTTTCTCTCCACCTTTTGAAGATAGTTTTTTTTTCTGACTCATTATTTGTTCAGCTTTGCTCTTCAAACACCACATTGACAATGGTCTCCTGCTGAAAAAATGTTCAGCATGAGTTTGACATTAAAATCTTTCCCATCATGTGTTAGAGTTTATGAGTTATTATAATATTAACACATCATTTGGATATTCATTATTAAAATTTTCATTCTGGTGCATATTCAGTAAGTTGAGGTAGAATGAATGTGTCATAATATATATATATATATATATAAAAACAGTTTTTCTTTTTTCAATATTTTATTGGAATATAATTGCTTTGCAATGTTGTGTTAGTTTCTGCAGAACATGAGTCAGTCATACGTATACATATACCCCTTCCTTCTTAAATCTCCCTTCCACTGCCCCATTTCTCTCCTCCATGCCGTCACAGGGCACCAAGCTGAGATCCCTGTGCTATACAGCAGCTTCCCATTAGCTGTCTAGCTTACACATGGTGGTGTATATATCTCAGTGCTACTCTAAATTCTTCCTATCCTCTTCTCCAAATATCTCTGGGTGGGATATCTCTTATGAAAAGAGATATATTATGGCTCATAATTATATTCTATGGATCTATCATTGTACATGAACGTACTCATGCTCACAGGCACACAGACACATATTTTTTCCTTCCATAACTATTAGGATCTATAGGATAGGTCAACTAGAAATTGTTTCTCCATAGGGAGATTTCTGAAAAGGAATTCATGATACAATAAATATTTTTTTTTCTCATGTCCTTGGAAAAATGAGTGTCTTTTTTCTTTGCAGAATGGTAGTGATATAATAGGTTAAAGGGTACTACTTATGTGTTTTTCTATTTAACAGAATGGATAAAATAGATTTACTATGTCAATAGCTGCTCATGGAAGCCAGGAAAGTATTGATTTCACCATTATGGAGACCATAGCTACAAATGGAATGTTAACTTCATTAAGCTTAAGTAAGCACATTGCCATTACCCTAGACCCATCTGTCTTTTTCCATTGGCTGACCAAGAGTATCAAATGGTATGTAATAGAAATCACAGCACTTGTAGTACAGTATAAGAGCAAAGGTATTGAAGTCCAAGTGTCTAGGTGCAAACTTAGTGTAATATGGACAAGCATTGGAAAGTAAGTATGTTATTTAATGTATAAATAAACTCTGGGATTCAGCTAAATAAAATGAGAATAGTAATTGTACCTGCTTCCTAGAGTAGGGATTGGGTGCAATGAGATATTTATGTAATATTATCTTGTATCAAAAAATAACACAATAATTGCAATTACTCATTATTATTCACAATAAGCTTTTACATATATTTTTGATAAATTTAAGAAGATTAGAATGTTTAGCTTGGAATATCTTGGGCAATCCATCACTGTATTTTAACAAAAGGTGTTTATTGAAATTCAGGATACATGTGTGGCTATTTTTTATGAAAGAAAGTTCTATGTATTTTGTGGCATTAGGGATCTCTGGCAAAGTGTGTACAAGAGTTAACATATAATAAAGAACAAAGAGAAACAATAACTGATGAGTGTATGTGTTAATTAAAATTTTAGATTGATAAATACAGTCAAACTACCCTAATCTACGAGTAGACATAGGTAGAATTTATTTGAAAAATGAATTAATTTTTAAAGGGGCTACTGCTCATTGATTTATATTACTCAAAGGAACTTATAATGAAAATCCTGGATGAGGCTGTTGGACAAGCAATTTCTTTCATTTTGAAAAAAAGAAATATAAAAGAAGGAAAGGAGGGAATTGGATCCATCAGAGAGCACACACAAAAGGAAATACACATGCAAATTAAGGCAAAGGTATTATCAGACACTACTTGCATCTATCTGAAAAAAATGGAGACACAGACTTACATATATATACCACACACACGCACACAAACCCGAGTCTGTGATTCGGACGGAGTCTCCGCCGCCGCTGCCTTGGCTGCTGGGAGGCCAGGGAGCGCAGCGTGAGAAGGAGGCGGCAATGTCGCCGGCTTTGATTGCTAAGAAGCCTCGAACACCAACCTCTGGTCCGGTAATTACGAAGCTGATCTTTGCAAAACCAAATTAATAGTAAAGCAGTTACAGAACAGACAACTTAAGTATCACCACCAGTCATTGCAGGCAGTGAAATCAACTGTGCAGACCATCACTGTTGGAGGCGTGAGCACATCACAGTTTTGGACAATTATTCCTCTGGCAACTGCTCCCCATGTCCAGCTGATTCAAGTGCTTGGAAGCAAGTTTCATTATGTCCGACTTGTTACTGCCACAACAGCCAGTAGCTCAACCCAGCCAGTTAATCAGAATCCCAGTACAAACACTCAGCTTCTCCAGCGAGCACTAGTCTACTTTTAGGGGAAGGAAATGGCAGCCCACTCCAGTCTTGCCTGGAGAATCCCAGGGACGGGGGAGCCTGGTGGGCTCCCGTCTCTGGGGTCACACAGAGTCGGACACGACTGAAGCGACTTAGCAGTAGCAGCATACACACGCATATATTTATAAATACACACACATATATTTATAAATACAAATATATGTGAAGTATGAGAGATATAGCAGTATCCCACAATAACTGTAAAAACCACTAATTAAATGAAATACATTGGTCAACATTAAAATATAAAAGTTCAAAAATTAAGAGAAAGAATATTTCCCTGAAATTCAAATATTTCTGCCTGGTTCTTTAGGGGTACTAGGTATGCATACGTAAATAACAGTCCTAGTCCAAATATCTTCTTGAAGGTGATTCCACAGTTTGGAATAGAAAATGCAGAAATCATGGAGCAACCTCTCTTAGCCTTTTTTAAGGAGAAGATTTTTTTCTCAGTCTCCTATTCCCTAAAATAAGAGCAGAAAGCACAAATATGAGTGTTCAGAAAAGGAGGAGGAAGAAGAAGAGAAATCTTTATGGTCTCAATGGATATAAAGTAAAGAGAAATAAGAACAAGTGTTAAGAATGGTTGTGTAGAATGCATGGTGAAAGAATGTCTGAGTTGCTTTATCTGCGTAATAGAGGACGGGAAGAAAGGAGGAGGTTTTATTGGCAAAGCACATGTATTCAGTACCATAGTGAGAACTTCCATATTTTTAAGGTCCTCACATGACTTTTAGATGCAAAGCCTACTAGGTGAGAATGTCTATATTTTATTTACATATTGACAATTTCACAAGCATCTATGGTTAGTTCTGAAAGCTAATGAAACTGAATGGGTTAATTTTTAGAAAAAGACATTTATAGGGTCTACCCACATCTCAATTTTTTAGTGGCAGTGAAGTCAAACTTCACAGAACTGAACTTTGACTATGAAAACAAACAAACAAACAAACTCTGCTTATATGCTATAAAGCAGGACATTTATGAATAATAACCCACCCTGTGCTTAAAGAAGCATTTAATTAGTTGTGGAATATCATTAAAAAATTGACTGAGTTTTCAGTAAGTCATATCAGAAGGGTTGAAGAGGAAGTATGGACTAAGTACTTAGGCAAGATACAGAAAATGAATTCTTTCAAACATCTCATTTCTAATTAAATTATATGGGAAAGAGATTTTTATACTAGATTCTTTAAGCTCAGCACTTCCTTGCAATAGCTAGGACTAGTCAGCTAGATTACAAAAATACTTTAAAAAAAAAAACAATAAGGATACAATAAACAAAAACAGCAAGGATAGGATAAGCTAAAATCCTAGGGAGAATGTCTCAGTCCATTGCAAGCTGAGAGTCACTGGNTTTTATACTAGATTCTTTAAGCTCAGCACTTCCTTGCAATAGCTAGGACTAGTCAGCTAGATTACAAAAATACTTTAAAAAAAAAAACAATAAGGATACAATAAACAAAAACAGCAAGGATAGGATAAGCTAAAATCCTAGGGAGAATGTCTCAGTCCATTGCAAGCTGAGAGTCACTGGATGTTTTCTTTACAGGAGGATATAGACAATTCTGAGGGTTAGTAAGGATTTTATGTGGAAATGAGAAAAACATGGAGACTTTCAGAATTGGAAATTGTTAGGTAGTTAGAATAGGAAAAAGGAGTCCAGAATGGTGGTGGCTAAAAGAAAAAGAAGTGAAAAGCCCACAAAAATAGAACAAAGAAAGTTCCAAGGACCAGGGTGAGGATGTCAGGTGAAAGAAACAGCCCTCCTGGATAGCCCAGTTTAGATTGGGCAGGCATAGGGGAGGAGGGAAAAAAAAAAAAAAAAACATAAAAAGAGGATGGAAATTGACCCTTGACTTTTCTTATCTTCTCATATTGTGGGTTGGCCTGCCCTCACACCTTGAAGATACATTATCCTTTGCTTATCAAATAAAACTGAGCCTTAACTTGGAGCTGTAACACTGGTCAATCCACTACTTCAAATTTTTGCTGCGGTGAGACAGAACCGAAGATATTACAAACTCCACTGACAAAATCATCCACAATTGCACAGCTAGTTTTCCCTANTAATCTACAGGAAGCACTGAAGAACTCTGCCTTGTGGAGGGGTGTGGTAAGTCTAACATTCAGCTTACAACGACATGGATGATTATACCAAAAGAACAAAAGAAAGAGAAGACCAAACTTACGGCTCTCTATACAAAACCAAAAAGTAAAACCAGTCCCCTGCTTTCATACAGAGGTAACTACACAAACAGGAGAAGGGGATGACAGGGGACGGGATGGCTGGATGGCATCACCAACCCACGACCTGGGTTTGGGTGAACTCCAGAAGCTGGCGATGGACAGGGAGGCCTGGCGTGCAGCAGTCCACTGGGTCGCAAAGAGTCGGACACGACTGAGCGACTGAAGGACTTCAGCACAAACGGCTGAGGATGTGGCATGCTGCCGCACTTCCTGCGGTGTGTCTACTGGGTCCAGGCAAAACCCGCTCGGCTCGAGGCATGGGGGCAGTCTTCCGGAGGCACAGCCGGTCCCCGGTAAACACTCACAGGGTGAGGGGAGGACAAGACCCCCGGCATCCCACTCACCATAAAGCTCGGCAAATCCGTTCATGGGCACTCGAGACGTCCCCGTGACAAACTGCAGTAACCGGATGCGCTTCTCGGCGTCCATCAGCAGCACAGCCTGCGGATGGGGAGGGGCAGAGGTCAACACGCGCCACGGGCCGTGCAACGCAGACCAGCAAACCTTCATCCCACATGCACGGCGGCGGAAGTCCTGGACGGTCTTACACCCGGACGGGGTAAGGCCGGGAAGCCTTTTTTTTTAACGGCCACAACACTGGCCTCTAATATCAGAGACCGAGGGATCACAATGTCCCTTTCTTCATGTGTCCACTGGTCAAAAATAAGTGGTTAAAAAAAAAGGCAAATCATTGATGGCACTGAGCTCATGTTTCTGTTTGTGAGGCTTGCCGGTCCTCTTGAGCCAATCAGAAACACACACAATCCTCTCGAGCCATTAGGAAATACACACAATTTGAAAAGTGTCAGCTCCAGGGGAACCCAGGTTATGAGGAAGGATTTCTGACTGTAGAGAAATTCTCTAAAGATAACATTTTAGCAAAAGAAAAACGGAAGCCAGGCCTCTGAAATAACCCGTGAATCTTACTTATCTGAATTATTCTAAGAATCTAGTTGGCTTTCCTGGTAAAGTCACTTGAGCTGATATTAAAAAAAAAAAAAAATCCAAAATCAAAGCTGAGTGAGACCTGGACTAAGACTTTAGGATTTGATGATTCTGCTTTCTTCCTTTTCTTTCTACTTCTCTGCCGCACTTGAAATCTTATTGGTAACAGGTATTTAGAAATTAAGACAATTCAAATAGATTTCTTATTTCTATAAGTAAATAACCAGTGCTTCCCCCGCCCCCCCTCCTCCTGGAACTACTCTTTCAGTTTACACTCTCTTCTTCAGACCTGCTCACTATTTCACTTCTCTCCTAAAATGAACAGGATACAAACACTGGCCTTTAGAGAGTAAATCAGATCTCGTTTGCATCTCTGATTGAAAGATGTAAACATCAAAATGGTTGTTGGAATTCACAAAAAAAGTTGAGAAATGGTTTTTTAAACCAAAATGGCATCTTGGAAAAGCCAGCCCCAAAGCATGTATTTGTCCTGAGAAGCCTTTCATTCTTATTCACACTCTGGAGGACTCATTCCAATTCTTGAATCCAGCTATCTGCTTCTTAGGGTCGTCCAACTCAACGGTTTCCTCAACCAAAAGCACTTGAGCAGGGGACCGAGGAAGACAGCGCGGCTGACTCAGGACAAGCGAGGACAGGAGTCCGCCGCGGTCAGAGAGAAGCAGGGGGCAGGGCTCCGTCTGGCTCAGCAGACCTCTTCCCTCCCCAGGAGGCCACGGAGCCCCAGACCCAGCGGCGGACTTGGAAGGCGGCACAGGCCCTGGGCCCCGGACTTACCTTCCAGAACCACTGGATCACAGGGTGGTTCGGGCAGTAGCCGTTCTTGTAAATAGAATGTTGTCGCCAGTCATTCACATCCACATCGCCAAGGCCGCACATCAGCAACTGGAGGAGACAGACCAGAGGTGAACAGGGTGTATCGTGAAAGCTGAAGAAATACACATGGAGAAAAGGCCTCTCAACACCAGCATCACGTCATGTGCAAAGCCAGACCGTCCAGTGAACTGTAAGAGTAACTGAAGGGGAACCCGTGGGCCACACCCTACCTGCTGCCTTGGGTTAGACAGGTAACGAGGGACCCGATTCCAATGCCTGTACGGACCACCGCGTCTCATGCTGGAGATGAAAGGTCCAGACTGATCGCCTGCCTGGCCCCTCTGATCTCAGCTCAGTGCTCATGGATTTGCTTATGCTGTTTACATCTGCTTGTGATGCTGGCTGTCTGCTCTACTGAGAGGTTATCTGTCTCACTATGTGAAAATACCTCTCCACCCACAACAGAATTTGTGCTTTATGATAGCAAGAACGTGTCTTCCCCAGACGGATCCACCAGCTCAGGGCATCACCTCACCTCCCGGCGAGCACAGCTGTCCTGAGGCTGTGATTGCTTCTCTGCCTCACCGGGCCTGGCTCTACTTTCCTTACTGCCTAACCCTCTCCTTCCCAGGTGGCTCAGTGGTAAAGAATCTGCCTGCCAANGGGGTGACTAAAGCTGTTCATTCCGGGCCTGGAATTCCTGTTGTTCAGCCCCATCTGTGATTAGGGACTGGTTGCAGTCCTGCAGAAAACATGGGCCCTCTAGCTCCATGTGTACTCAGCACAGATCACAAAGGCTGGACCGCAGTGGGAGCCTTATACCTTACCTTTTGTTGTTCAGACGCTAAGTTGTGTTCAGCCCTCTGCGAGCCCACGGACTGTAGCCTGCCAGGCTCCTCTATCCATGGGATTTCTCAGGCAACAATACTGGAGTGGATTGCCATTTCCTTCTCCAGGAGATATTCCCAGCCCAGGGATGGAACCAACATCTCCTGAATTGGCTGGTGGATTCTTTACCACTGAGCCACCAGGGAAGCCGATGCCTTACCTACCTCCTTCCAAATCCTCTTATCATCGGGGTGTTCTAGATGAAAGGGAGACCCTAGGCCCTCTGCTTCCTCTTTTACAGATGGGGGGACCACCCCCCCAACCCAGAGGCAAACTCTGGTACCCAAGCCCCTTTGAGCTCGACACTCTCGGTTTATCTGTTTGTTCCAGTTTCCAACTTTCCCCTCTCCTCCCACCATGCCCAGAGTGGGCAAGCCCAGATCAGGCTCTTACACTTGGAATCTGGATTGACCCTAAGAGACAGGGGCCAGGGCAACCCTCTGAAACGGCAAGATATTGTGGGTGTAGTCTCCTGCCTTCCAAGAGAATGTGTAGCTCCTAACAGATTCTCTATAGGATATCATTTTCTCTTCCCCCAAAGAAAAACCAACAGAACACGGATTTGCGGGGAAACGTCCCTAAATCTCTTCGTTGGACATGATTACCAGGACAGAACACAGTCTCTGAATTCAGAGTTCAGAAACTTTAGTTTGCTGATTGCACCAAACAAGTGGGCTGGTCCATCTCAGGGAATTTGACCCTCAGAGCAGCTTAGAGAAGAGGATGGAAATATAGCATTTATAACTGGGAGCTTATGGGAGGGGAGATGACCTGCCCGAGGTCACACACCTTGTATTTGGGAAGGAGGATGTGAGGCTAGGTCTATCTAATTCCAGAAGCGATCCAGGTCCTACCACTCTGTCTGTTTAATGAGAAGACCAATAAACACATGATCCCCAGTTTGGGGACATGAGGGGCCTAGGTGCAGATGCATTTGGTCAGGAAGGAGGAGGGTTTGTGAAGGTTCAAATGAAAAACCAGGCTCCTGAGGCCTTAGGGCTGATGCCGAGCCCACAGGGTCCAGTGGTGGAAGGGGACCAGAGGTTCTTCACTGATGCCTTCAGTTCAGCTCTACATGTGGTTGGTGTGAGGCTGGACTGGCCGCTAGGGCAGAGCAGAGAGAAGGAAGAAGATTCATTCCCTTTCTACGCTGTAGAAAGGGACTGCAAAGGGGCAGAGCGGGTATTTTCTGGGCAAAATACTGGGGCCTCCTTTGCATTTAAACCGGGTATTTTGCCGGCAGGGTCCAGCTAGTTGTGCATCCAAGCCAGGTGTACTCTCCAGCTTGCCTGGGTGTTGGCGCGTGGGCTGTTAGGTTTAGGAAAGCATGCTGAAGCGAGGCTTTAGGTTAAGCGACAGAGCCAGGGGGATGGGGGGGGCATTTTGTAAAGGATCTGCCTGCATCTTCCTGGGACCGCATCCTTCTGGAGGCTAGGAGCCCTTGGTGGGAGTATCCGTGAATCCTAGATCTCCTTAGCTTTCCCTCTGCGGATCTGGGTGTGTCTTTGGGGTCGCGCTGGGGTAGACTCCTAGGGAAGGTGCGTGCACAGCCCCGCGCCCGAGCCCCAGGCGCCGGTGCGAGTTGCAGGTCTTTCCGAGCCCGCGGAGGAGCGGCTCGGGACTCCCCAGCTGCCACGCATTCCCATCCTAAACTCCGGACTCGGAATCCAAAGCCGCCCTAATGAAATTAAGGGCCATTAGATCGCCCTCGCAGTGATGTCTCCACACTGTCCCCGGCCGTCAAAGCAATTTGGCTAAGCCGGGACGATGGCCGCGCCGGCCGGGGGCTGCGGCGGCCCGCGGGGCCCCGCTGCGTCTCTCTGTCGCCACGCCGCCCGGGCCGGCGTCGCTATCGGCCGGGGAGGCGGCCGGGCCGCGGCGGCCGGAGATTAGAGCCGCGCGGCCCGGGGGTCGGGGAGCCGCGGGGTCCCGAGCTTTTTGCGCTCCTCCCCCGGCCAGGTCGGGCCGCGCTCCCCTCCCCCTCCTCTAGGCCGGTCTCAAGGGTTGGCCCAAGCCCCCTGCCCCAGGGTCATCCATGCAAATAATCAAAGACACTGAGACTCCCTTTGCCGCTCAGTGTCGCGATCCTGGGGAAAAACCAGGCCAGATTTTTCAGCTCAGGAAACGCGGCGGTTAGCACATTCGGTGGGTATAGCTCTAGAACGTTTTGACATATATTAGCGTTACCAGCCTCCCGGCAGCTGCAAACTGCAAGGCGTCAACTAGACAACACATTAGGTTTTATTAGTGAGGTTGCTTGTCTCCTC
>SJYV01054388.1:386784-413408 GCA_006410875.1 Neotragus pygmaeus
TGCCTGGGTCGGGAAGATCCCCGAGAGAAGGAAATGACTACCCACTCTGGTATTCTTGCCCAGACTCCGTGGACAGAGGCGCCTCGTAGTCTACAGCCTACGGGGTTGCAAAGAGTAGGACATGACTTAGCAACTAAACCACCATCTCCAACCCTCTGCAGGGGAGTCTCCTGTGGACAGATGAGTGATATTCTCACAGAGGCACCAGCAGAATATGGGAAAGCAACTAAACCAGAGGCCTGAAAGGCGGGCTCGTAGGCCTGACTGTGCTCAGAGCCTGCTGGATAGACCCGTGAGGTCATTAGCCTCTCCCGGCCTCAGTTTCCCCACCTTTCAAACGAAGGGCTTCCTCGACATGCTTTCTATGACATCATCTACCCAGACGTTTCCATTTGAAGGTAGGAAAACGGAAAGCCAGTCCCCAGGAGCCGCTTCACTGGACAAGCGGCCCCTGAGTCCCGTCAGCAGCCTCTGCAGAGACACAGCCTGCCTCCTCCTGCTTCCCTCGACACAAAGGTGAAGAGGCCCCTCTGCTCTGCAGACGCCTGCTCTCTGCATCAGCCCCAGGAAGCTGGCACAGCCTGGGATGAAGCCACCTCCTGCTAGCACCTTGCTGCTTTCTGGTGCACCTCCTCACTCAACAGGACCCCTTCAAGTTCACGGCCACCTCTGCTCTGGGAGCCCTCATAGACGCTCAGGGTCACCTCCGGGCTGAGCCCCCCTCAGCTCTCACAGTGGGTGCGCAGAAACCCTGAGTCCTCAGCCGGCCTCTGCCCGGGGAGCAGGGTGGTGCCCCCTCCGCGGGCTGCCGCTGCCCCAGCTCCACCGGAAGCAGCAGTTTCCCCACCAAGCCAGGCCCGGCGGTGAACCAGCTCAGCGCGGCAGGCCTCTGTCTGCCGCATCCCGGACCTGCCCTCTCCCAGGAAGGGACGCACAGGTGATGACCTCTGCTGTTCCCTGCTCCCCAGTCGGCAAACAAGTCCCCGAGACCTGCGGTGGAACTGACCTAAGCTTACTCACTAGGACACTGTGGATGAGAGCATATTACAATGTCAGCAGTGAAGCAACTTAAATAAAATCTCCTTTATGTAAAATGTTTACAAACCTCCAGTTCATTTTCATCAAAGATTTTAATCAAATCAATAGGGAGCAGTTCTGTGAATCCCTGAAAGAAAAAAAAAATTACTCAATACCTTTTTCTCTGACAGAGACAAATTTTACAGGGCCAACCAGCTTTGTGTGGTTAGCTAGGAAAAAGACATTGTTCTCTGACGATTTATAGCTATCAGTGACAGTATTCCATGATTTTAGTTCCGATAAAAACAGCATAATCACAGTATAAAAGATTTAAAGAGCAGCAGACTCCAGAGGGTTCAGGTACTTGCGTAACTCCTGAAACACTATGAAAATATAAGTTGTTGTAAGCAGGCAGCGGATTCCAAAAGCCATTTATGACACACTGCCGGGAGTCAGGGTGCCCTTAGACACACAGGCCATAGGTGTGCAAGCGAACCATTTACAAATAAGGTACCAAAGGCCACCCAGAGGTGGCCGTGTGATCAGCAGAGAGGAGACAGGGAATACAGAGAACCAGCCTGGTTCCCAGCTTAGTTGGTTAGTTATCACTAACTGATGGCTCAGACGGTAAAGAATCCACCTGCAATGCAGGAAATGTGGGTTCGATCCCTGGGTCAGTAAGATCCCTTGGAGGAGCAAATGGCAACCACTCCAGTGTTCTTGCCTGGAGAATCCCATGGACAGAGGAGCCTGGGGGGTTACAGTCCCTGGTGTTGCAAAGAGTCAGACACGACTCAGCGATGAGCACTTTCACTAACTACGGCTCTGATCCAGAACGGATGCTCCGTGCTGCTGGCCCTTCCTGTGGTCCGTTTCTGCAAGTGAGATCACCTGAAGGGAGGCCAGCTGGGTTTCTTATGTAAATAAGGTATGATGAACCCTGTGGTTCTCAAGTGCGTTCAATTCACACGTTACACGCAAGGTCCCAGAATTTTTCTGAGTGTCCTTCCTGGGCTGGTGCTTTATTCACCATGAACAGGTAAGCGGGTGAGGGATGAGCTTGAGAGCATTAGCCAATGAGAACCCGGCATCGGTTCCATGAGAAGGGAAGCCTGGAATGGACACCCGGGGTTCTCTTTAAGCAGCTAGAGCAACTATTAGGACTTAAAAAGAAACTGCACTTTGGGGCACAGTGAGCCATTAAAAAAAATGATGAAGTCCTATTCTCTGCGACGGGCCTCTCTCCTCAGGGGCCTGGTGGCATCATTGATGTTAACTACCCAGGTCTGAGAAGTAACTGCTTCACACTTTAATAGGGTGAGGAATTGTTCAGCCAGCCACGAAGAAAGGGCAGGGGATTAAAAAAGAAAAATGTCCGACCGATGAAGGGGAAGGCACCACTCCTGGGCAGGGATGGTAAGAATGGAAACTGCCCAGGTCCTCCCATTTCTCAGAACCTGCGGTCACCACAGCAAAAGGCTGAGATGCTCCCAGCCTTCCCTGGGCACCGCTGAAAACTGCGGGACGATGGTTCTAGCCTCTGTGGGGGGAGCCTGCCCTTCTGGATCAAGTCTGTAACGATTTCTCTTTAAAAAACTAGTTACGGCGAATTAAAAACTAATAGCAACNCAGCAAAAGGCTGAGATGCTCCCAGCCTTCCCTGGGCACCGCTGAAAACTGCGGGACGATGGTTCTAGCCTCTGTGGGGGGAGCCTGCCCTTCTGGATCAAGTCTGTAAAGATTTCTCTTTAAAAAACTAGTTACGGCGAATTAAAAACTAATAGCAACAAAGCTAGAAAACACGGAACCAAAGCAAACGCACGGAAGGCCGCAGCTCACACTCCTGTCCCGGGGCTGGGGGCGGTGGGAGTGGGCTCCCCACAGCCGTGCCCGTGTGGGGGACTCTGACGGTCCTCCGCCTCGTGCCCACCCCAGGAGGAGGCTGGGCCTCTCCCAACCTCAGGGCATAGGCCTGGCTCCCAGTGAGCCCGACTCACCTCCAGGAAGGCGTTCATCTGCTTCTGGACCCTGTTCACGAACCTCCACTGGATGACTAGGCTGCGGGAGGAAATGGACAGCAGTTAACCACCCCTTTCCCCCTGCTTTCACGCCTTCCTTCACAACTGCAGCCGCTTCTCGCCGGGCAGGGGAGGAGCAGGGCCCGAAGCGGGCCAAGGAGAGAGCGGGCCACTGCTGATGAGTCCTGGACGCTTTCGAGAACAGGGGCACACATGCAGCCTCGAATCTCATTGAGGATTTAAAAAAAGTTAAGACTGGTTCTCCCCGCTCCCCTCCACCAAGCCTGTTTACCAAAGCTGTTTTATAAATGTGACTGTCCAGAGAAAAGGGAAAATAGGCTTTGACCACAAACATACCTGGGCATAATGGACACATACACACAAACCCACACATGCACACACCCACACTCATGTATAACCATGCACACACCCACACTCACGTAAAACTGTGCACACACATGCACACACCCACACTCACGTACAACCGTGTACATATTTTTAAGGGGAATACCCAGCATAAGACATGTGATCATATGATATTTCGTTCTAGTATCCAATGTGCTGGTTTTCAACGAAGACATACAATTTATCAGCATTTTACCACTAACATTAATATTTTAATACCAACATTTGGAGGACTAGTGGTAAAAAAACCTCTTTGAGTCACAGAAATCCACTGAAACCATGCTCCCTGTGACGTTTAGGGTACAGCAGCATTTACTGCCAGGCGCATCTGCTTCCAAGTCCACCTAAGGCGTTCTGTCGTGAAACAGCACAGGGACCTTGTCACCAAGGGCTCTCACTTATTGGGGGGCGCCATGGCAATAGCACGCAGGGACCAGCCTGCCGCCCATTCACTGCTCAGCATTTTGGGGGCTCCCTGGCTGTGCTGCGATCACCAGCCCAACAGCCTCCTCCTGCACTGGGGGTGCAGCGGGCAGAGAGAAGCTGGGAGTTCAACCGGATTTCTGGCGGTGAAGCCAGTGGAGATGCTGCCTGAGGCCCTGCCCCCAACCCCCGACCTGAAACCCGAAAGAATTAACTGCAAAGAAAGATGCACAACACGTATCACAAGGCCCAAACCCGCTGACTCCTGACCCTGGTTGCCCTGGGGTGGAGGGCTGTTAAAAATCGATTACAAGTCTGTGCTTTCTGAGTGAAGACAATGGCATCTGCTGGGACGCCATCTACTTGCTGAGACTGTCCAAGTTCAGCGCAAGTGCCAATGAACGTGAACAGGCAAGAACTGTGGTATCTCACTTCTAGTCTTTGACTAAGNAAAGTGACTTTCCTTGAAGTATAAAATTTGAACACGAAAATGTTCCATAAATATTCAACTTTAAACAATAATTTGGTATTTTTATGTGAGATCCATTCTTATTTACTTATGTTACTTTATATTTATGTTGGTTACTATATTTGCAAATTATTTGGAAAGTTCTTTCTTAAATTTCTTACACATCCATTCCATATTTAAGTCTCCCCAGCTTCTCCAAATCTTTCTAAGTGTTTGATTTTTATTTATAGTAATGTTACTTAATTCAATAAGGAATTGTGACCAGTATATAAACATAACTGGTTTTACTTTCATTAAACAAAATTCTTCTAAAATTAATTTTTCTAAATGGCTCTTTCAAAATGCATCTTGGCTTGAATGTCACCTCATTTAACATTAAGGTCATCTCTGTTTCACCTGTGTATTCTTACAGTTGAAACTCTGTTAGTATCCATCAGTATGTGCTCAGTTTTGACTGATCGATATATTCATGGTATTTTCCTGTTAAGTACTTCAAATATCACCATCAATTCATTGCACATTATAATTTATAATGTTGTTTTAATGTTTTCTACTCCATACTTTTAAAATTTATGAGTTTTAAAGAAACTTTACCCTTATAAATATTATTTAATAAAATTCCTACATTTCATATTGTCTATATTAGATTTCTGCTTTCAGATTTTCTAGTCTCTTCCATTTAAATTTATATATATCTATATATATATTTGTGGTCTACTGTTAGAGTTGTTCTTGCTATATTTACTTTTTTGGTGGATTGAAATTAATAAATATGATTTCATTCTGTTGATTTTATATTTACTGAATAAACTGAGTGAACATATAAATGAAAAGGAACCAAATAATTCCAGGATGGTAGAATAGAGTGTATTTGTTCACGTAGATAGAGAACTATTTCTTTTTACATTTAAATGAAAAGACATGAAAAATTGTTTCAGGTATCCTACTGGGGACAAATATGTATTTATGCTACATGTCCATCTATAGCTGTTCAAAGAAAGAGACAAATGAAAACAGAAAGAAGGATAGATAATACACTGTGCACTAAGTTAATCATTAAGGTCCCACTTAATGTGTAATTTGTCTCAGAGTCTACCTCATTGCTTTGGTGTCTTGTCAGAAGACCAGTACTTTTCAGATTCCCATTTGGTTTACAGGCTTATTTATGTTTAAATCTCTTAGAAAATACTCAAACTTTAATTGTGGTATGGATAACTGAACAATGGCTTTTAAATATCTTTAGCTTTATGTTGTAGTTGTTGTTGTTCAGTTCCCAAGGCATGTCTTACTCCTTGCAACCCCATGGACTGTAGCATACCAAGCCACCCTGTCCCTCACCAGCAAATTCCCAACATTTGCTGGATCACAGAGCAGGCAATTGAATTCCAGAAAAAAAACATCTACTTCTGATGTTATAAACTGTTGTAGTTATAGCCATAAATACTCTTCCAAAATAAGAACTAGCCAATGATGAGGAGGAAAACATGATGTTTCCAAATTTTCATAAACAGATGTGTAAATTATTTAGAATAATATTTTATTTATTTCAAACAAAAATTTAGATCCTGGATTTAATTCAATATACTTTCCTTCCATTTGAAAATAAGCTGCATGAGTTCATGAAGCTCAATACCAGAAAAATAAATGACTCAATCAAAAAATGTGTCAAAGAACTAGACAGACATTTCTCCAAAGAAGACATACAGATGGCTAACAAACAGATGAAAAGATGCTCAACATCACTTATTATCAGAGAAATGCGAATCAAAACCACAATGAGATATCATTTCACACCAGTCAGAGTGGCTATTATCAGAAAGTCTACAAACAATAAATGCTGGAGAGGGTGTGGAGAAAACGGAACTCCCTTACACTGTTGGTGGGAATGTAAGCAGCCACTATGGAGAACAGTGTGGAGATTCCTTAAAAAACTGGAAATAGAACTTCCATACAACCCAGCAATGCCACCACTGGGCATACACACTGAGGAAACCAGAATTGAAGGAGACACGTGTACCCAATGTTTACTGCAGCACTGTTTACAATAGCCAGGACATGGAAGCAACCTAGATGCCCATTGGCCGACAAATGGATAAGAAAATGAAACATTAGAAAGAACGCATTTGAATCATTTCTAGTGAGGTGGAAGAAACTGGATCCTATCATACAGATTGAAGTTAGTAAGAAAGAAAAAACACCAATACAGTATATTAATGCATATATATGAAATTTAGAAACAACAACCCTATATGTGAAACAGCAAGAGAGACACAGATATAAAGAACAGACTTTTGGACTCTGTGAGAGAAGGTGAGGGTAGGATGAATTGAGAGAATAGCATTGAAACATGTATATTACCACATGTGAACTAGATGACCAGTCCAAGTTCAATGCATGAAACAGGGCACTCAAAGCCGGTGCACTGGGAAAACCAGAGGGACAGGATGCGGAAGGAAGTGTGAGTAGGGATTGGGATGGGGGACACATGTACACCCATGACTGATGAAAGTAAAGGTGTGGCAAAAAACATCACAATATTGTCAAGTAATTAACCTTATATTTAAATAAATAAATTAATTTAAAAAAAGAAAATAAGCTGTATGAGGACAAGAACTTTGAGGCACTGTCCACAGCATTTAGAATAGAGATACGTACATATTAGGTGGGGCTTCCCTGGTGGTCTAGATGGTAAGGAGTCCACCGGCAATGCAGGAGACGCAGGTTTTATCCCTGACTTGGGAAGATCCCCTGGAGAAGGGCATGGCAACCCACTCCAGCATTCTTGCCTGGAGAATTCCATGAACAGAGAATCCTGGTGGGCTACAGTCTATGGGATTGCAAAGTATTGGACATGACTGAGCAACTAATACTTTCACACATTAGGTTGTCATGTATTATATATATATTTATTTATGTATTTATTTATACATATATAATAAATGCATTATATGTATATCTATATGTAGTAAATGCATCATATATATGTATATATAGTAAATGCATTGTATATATATGTATATATAGTAAACACAGTACATATGTGTGTATGTGTGTGTGTGTGTGTGTGTGTATTTAAAGAGAGCCACCAAGGAAGCCATAGAGAGAGAGGGAATGAATATCTTGAGGTTGGATTATAGAATTAAGTACTCATGATTCACAGAAATTACAGAATATTCAAGAAAGAAAGGGAGTGGGAGAGAAGAAAAAAGAAAAAGGGATGTAGGCAGAGACAAAGAGAAAAGGATGGAATAAAGAAGAAAAGAAAGATGGAATGAAAGAAGAAAGGAAGGGAAGAAGGAAGCGGAATAGAAATACCATATGAAATGCATTTTGTCTCATTTGGAAAGGTGTTATATATAGAATTCAAAAACATCAAGCAGAATTTCTTTTCCCAGTTGGAACAAAAAGGATTCTTATGTCAATTTCAAGTTGAAAATCTCTTTCAATTCCTCAAACAGTTGGTAACCTGAATGTTTGTAATTTGAATAAAGAGTAGGATGATTTCCAAGTAGGAATTGAGATTTTAAAATTCAGGTCTCTCAAAAGGGAATAGGAGAGCAGTTCTCTGTTTGTGAAATGCATTGCCTGCTGTTTTCATTAAACAGTAACTGTGCTTTTTTTGAACCTTTGCCCCATAAAAATAGAAAGAAAAAAAAGAAGATCAAACAAATTCAAGTCAAACAGTTGGAGTTTTTGGTATAGCTGTCGTATTTTACCAAAATGTCAAGTACTTAAATGCAGATGGTTTATGTTCACTGCTATTTTCAGAGCGACAGTCCTTGGATTGAAGCTAGTATTGATGAAAGCAATGCACATTACCACCTCCTCAGGAGCTGGAAGAACTCACCCGCAGGAGAAGTATAAAAGCAATGAAAGCACCTGCTCTGAGCCAGAGAGGATGCTCTCTGGAAACATAAGCTGTTTTCTTCTTTAGCTATGCCATCTGAACTACTTAGCAAAGAGCATCTAAGCAAACAAACCATGGTACTTCCCAACATACAGCAAAAGCAGAAAATTCAACAAACACATTTAAGGAGTGTTTAATTATTGATATATTTGCAATAAGATTTGCACAAATCTTATCCAATCACATTTTTACTGTTTATTTTTTCAAGTTCTATAAATTATGAGACTATAAGATCATTTGTAGGAGCTGTTTACAGAATATTTAATTATGCTTCCAAGGCCCTTATTTTCAAACAAATGTTTGTGTTCACTAACAAATTATCAGCAAAATTCAATTTTTATATTTGCATGCTATTAAATTATGGCAAAATATTCTAGCCTACAGATCTAGGTAAGATATATGGACTCAAAGATTCTTAAAAGTAAACAAACAATTTTGTGGTTGATCTTGAGAAGTAGCATAAACTTTGGAGATGAAATATTCAGTTCCACCTCAGGATTCTTGTAAGTTAAATGATATGCTCTACATTGTGTTATAATAGCCCTTCTCAGATGCTCTTAGATACAGCCTATACTCATTATTCTCTTTTTGAGAATGTGCCTACTCGCTAAAATGTATGTGTAAGCCAAAATCAATACATGCACTCTTTTTCCGGGTCATTGGTGGATATGGGTAGAGTGGGTGAGTCGCCTGACATATACTTTTCCAGCTTCTTTCCAACTAGGCAATGTTCTGCCTTCTTGAATCAACCCTCATACTGTAAGCAAGAATCCTTATTGTGGTCTACTTAGTACCATATTGTTTCTGCATCTTTTTGTTGCTGTGGTAACTTTGCTGTTTAATATAATGTTAGGTATACTGTGGACATGCAGTCTAGTGTTCACAGGCATGAGATGTGGTGTGAACCATGGAGAAAATATCATACTTTCTGTTTATTAGATTAGCTTTGTTAAGGTACATGTTATGGTGCTTTTGGCTGTGAGTTCAACATTTATGAATCAATAATATACATTAAATAAGATGTCTTTAAAAAGGAACACATATAAAGCAAGGTTATGTATTTAATGGTTGACCAAAATGTTTGGATTAGAAGTAACAGAAACCTAACTTTCATTCCCTAGGAGCAAAGGTTAATTATTTACTAATTTAGTGTTTGAAGTGACATTCTAGAACATAACTACTGTGCATAAGTGTAATAAATATGCATGTGATATAATGTGTCATATATAGAGTAACAGTAGCAAGCACATTATAATTTACATATAAGCTTTTACTACTTATTGTAATTTTTATATCTTGTGTCAACTTGAGTGGGGCTTCCTGTGGCCAAATGTTATTCTGGGCGTGTCTGTGATGGAAGTTATGGATTAGATTGCCATTTGAGTAGATACAGTAAATAAAGCAGATTGCCTATCCAAAGGTGAGTGGGTCACATCTGATCCATTGAAGACGTGAATAGAATAAAATGCCTGAGAGGGAATGGTTCCAGCCTGATTGCTTGGAGCCAGTATGTGGGTCTTGTTTGGCCTCCAGACTTAGCCTTATATACTGGCTCTTCTTGGATCTCAAGTCTGCCAACTTTCAGCTTTCAACTTTTTATTCTGTTGGCTCTCCTAAACTGCAGACTTTTGGACTCAAACCAGAAACTATGTATCTGTTCTCCTGGGTCTATCCATTTGAGACAGCAGACCTTGGGACTTGTCAACTTTCATAATTGTGTGAACTAGTTCCTTATAATGAACCTCTTCTCTATCCATCTGGCTGTCTATTCTATTGATTTTTTCGTTTATCTGAAAGATACTGATTAATACATTATTATCTCTCCTTTATCTATATATTTATTCATGTATATATAAATATGTTTGCTATACAAGAGAAACATGTGTATGTGTTTTGCTCTTGTAATCTCTTCTCCCTCCTAAAAAACATTAAAATGACAGTAATGTAGTACAGACTACAATAAAGTCATAAAGATAATGGCAGTATGGAAGTGAACCAGATTGTGAAGAATTTATGGATGACTTCACTCAAATTGAAGTTTGCTGACAGATAAACTGGAAGCAACAAGCTCTAGCCCACTGCACTGACAAGACAATAATGTAGCTTTTCTTCTCAGAAGAGATCCATAAAAATCCTGGTCTCAATGCTAAAGTGGTATAAAAAAGCCAGAAATTAGAAAGCCATGATACAGCAGTGAACAGTGGTTGAAAGTGAAGATCTGCTCAAAATAAGTCATTGCCAAGGAGGCAGTGTTTGTATGTTGGCATTCTACAGCAGACTTTTACCTAAATAGAAGAAATGGGGGATGGACAGAGGGGACGCTAAGATCCCACGTATGAAAGAGAACAGACCACATAGGCAAGATTGAGTCTAATCAAAAGGGGGAAAGAACGGGACTACAAAGGAAACATATATATCAATATCCTCAGTGGATTAACTTAGCCATCAATTCATATGTGAGAGTAAACAGTAAGGAATGCCAAACATATAGTGAGAACAAACAACACACAAAAGAAAGAATATGATGAATAAACTGATCAAGGAACTCTATCTAGATAAAATAACAATAAATTAGGACAAAAAGAATTTTTTAAAAAAGTGCCTGTAAGATAAGTTCTGGGATGTAATGTATAGCATGGCGACAGAGTTGACAATACTATATAGTATATTTGAAAAGCTAAGTGACTATGAGAGCAGAATTTAAAAATTTTCTTGAGAAGATAAAGAATTAGAATTATGTGAGGTCTTCCCTGGTGACTCAGTGGCAAAGAACCTGCCTACAATGCAAGAAACCCAGATTTGATCCCTGGGTCAGGAAGATCCCTTGGAGAATGAAATAGCCACCGACTCCAGTATACTTGGCTAGAAAATCCCATGGACTGAGGAGCCTGGCAGGCCACAATCTTGGTGTCTCAAAGAGTTGGATACGACTTAGCACTTTGTTGGACAGACAATTACATGGTAATAGATGTCAACTAAACTTGTTGTAGTGATTGCTTTGCAATATATACATATATAAAATCATTATAGTGCACACCTTTGACTAATATGATGTTACATGTCAAATATATCTAAATAAAAGGAGAAAAAAGTGGTTGAGATGATGCTGATTATGTTGGTGATAAGAAATATAATATTAAGGTACATATTAAGAGAAATATGAAAAAGTTTTGTACTATTAAAGAAAAGAATAGTACTAGGAAATAGGAACACTAGAAAACAAGAATCTCTTTAAAATAAAAAAAATGATTTCAAAAATATAACAAATGTGTAGAAGGATACAAATTAAAATCCATGAAATCATCTTCTTGCCAAAAAGTAAACTAAGTGATAAGATATGGAATATATAAAAGCTAATTTTCACAAAAAAACATAGAATTAGATACACAATTTGTATAACAGGTATTATAGAAGGAGACTATAGAAGGTAAACAATAAATCAACAGATAATAGAAATTTCAGGGGCCTTATTGTTCTTTGGAAGAAAAGCTATGACAAAGTTAGACAGTGTATTAAAAAGCAGAGACATCACTTTGCTGACAAAGGTCCATGCAATCAAACAGATCTGAGAACTGGACCATAAAGAAAGCTGAGCAGCAAAGAGTTGATGCTTTCCAACTGTGGTGCTGGAAAAGACTCTTGAGAATCCCTTGGACAAGCAAGATCAAATCAGTCAATCTGAAAGGAAATCAACCCTGAATATTCTTTGGAAGGACTGATGTTGAAGCTGAAGCTCTAATACTTTGGCCATCTAATGTGTAGAGCTGACTCACTGAAAAAAGATCCTGATGCTAGGAAGGATTGAGGGCAGGAGGAGAAGGGGACGACAGAGAATGAGATGGCTGGATCACCTGACTGACTCAATGGACATGAGTTTGAGCAAACTGTGGGAAATAATGAAGACAGGGAAGCCTGGTATGCTGCAGTCCATGGGGTTGCAAAGAATTGGATGTGTCTTAGCTACTGAAAAAATAAATAAATACCAGATTATTATTAATGAATTTTAGTGGAGGGAGGACTAATAAATAAGTAAGTACGACCATGATTCCCCAGTGACCCAGTGTGAGAGCTTCAGTTGTGTCCAACCCTTTGTTGTACCATAGCCCCAGGTACTGTAGCCTACCAGACACCTCTGTCCATGGAATTCTCCAAGCAAGAACACTGGAGTAGGTTGTCATTTCCTTCTCCAGGGAACCTTCCCACCCAGGGATCAAACTCATGTCTACGCACTGGCAGGCAGACTCTTTACTACTACAGATTCTTTTCTGTTGACTACTGTCAGTACTATTGTCAATACTGACTATTCTTTACCTGAGTCAACTGGGATACCATATAGGATTTTTAAATTGCAAAATTTTAGTGGAAAAAAATTTTATAGCTGGAATTCAGTACATAGAAAAATAATCAAGAGTAAAGCTAACTAAACAAATCTGTAAAATGTATGAAAATATTATGCAAGTGTGGTGTCTAGCTTAAAAAAATTAAAAAGAAAGGGAGAAAATTTAAGAAAAATTGAATTAAAAAATGCAACTGAAAGAAATATGAGGATGATTCTTGTGCAATATGTCAATAAATAATTTTGTTCAAATTCAACAGAAATCTGGCCAACTGCAAGGACATCATCTTCAAGAATAAAGTGGATTTTTTATCTAAATAAAAGAAATAAAAAGCTACATAATTGTCATAGAACAATTAATTAAGATGAAATTGAGAGCACAACAAATTTCAAAAAGGGCATACAATTATTATTCAAATAAAAAATTAAACATTTGTCATGGATATAAACATATTAATGAATATGTATATAGGCAACCAAATGAATAAATAAAAGCATAGACTATGAGGCAAGAAAGATAAGTATTAGCACAGAAAATTAAAATCTCTATCTTTCATAAAGAAGAGTAATATTTTATGGTTATCAAATAAAAACACTATAACATTAATTATTATATTGCATAACACTACTAAATATTAGGACATGTTGTATACAAGATTGTTGCTCCCCAAAATTCTGTGATGAAATTCTAATCCCAAGTACATCAGAATGTGACTCTATTTAGAAGAAAAGGCCTTTATGGTGGTAGTTACTTAATATGAGGTTTTTAGGGTCAGCCCAGAACTAAAAAGCCTCTTGATGAAAGTGAAGGAGGAGAGTGAAAAAGTTGGCTTAAAGCTCAACATTCAGAAAACGAAGATCATGGCATCTGGTCCCATCACTTCATGGGAAATAGATGGGCAAACAGTGGAAACAGTGTCAGACTTTATTTTTTGGGGCTCCAAAATCACTGCAGATGGTGATTGAAGACATGAGATTAAAAGATGTTTCCTCCTTGGAAGGAATGTTATGACCAACCTAAAGAGCATATTAAAAAGCAGAGACTTTACTTTGCCAACAAAGGTCCCTCTAGTCAAGGTTATGATTTTTCCAGTGGTCATGTATGGATGCAAGAGTTGGACTGTGAAGAAAGCAGAGTGTCGAAGAACTGATGCTTTTGAACTGTGGTGTAGGAGAAGACTCTTGAGAGTCCCTTGAACTGCAAGGAGATCCAAGCAGTCTATCGTAAAGGAGATCAGTCCTGGGTGTTTATTGGAAGGACTGATGCTGAAGCTAAAACTCCAATACTTTGGCCACCTCATGTGAAGAGCTGACTCTTTGGAAAAGACCCTGATGCTGGAGGGATTGGGGGCAGGAGGAGAAGGGGATGACAGAGGATGACATGGCTGGATGGCATCACCGAATCGATGGACATGAGTTTGGGTAAACTCCGGGAGATGGTGATGGACAGGGAGGCCTGGCATGTTGTGATTCATGGGGTCACAAAGGGTCAGACACGACTGAGCGACTGAACTGACTGAACTGACTAATACAGTAAGCTCAGTTGCTCAGTCGTATCTGACTCTTCGCAACCTCATGGACTGTAGTCCACCAGGCTCCTCTGTCTGTGGGTTTTTCCAGGAAAGAATACTGGAGTGAGTAGCCATTTCTTTCTCCAGGAGATCTCTCCTACCCAGGGAGTGAACCAACATCTCCTGCATCTCCTGCATTGGCAGGCAGATTTTTTTTTTTTTTTTTTTTTACCACTAATCCAGTATGACTAGTTTTCTTACAAGAAGAAATTTAGATGTAGACAAGCATAGATTGAAGACAGGGAGAAGACTTCTCTACAAGCCAAGTAGAAAGCCCTGGAACCGACACTTCCATCACAGCTCTCAGATGGAAACATCCTGCTGACACCTCAATCTCAGACTTCTACCATCTAAAACTGTAAGAAGCTAGCAATGTTTGTTGTTCAAGCCGCCCAGACTATGGTACAAAAGTCTTAGCAAACTAATTATGGAGCAAATAAGAATTGAGTCTGTATGATTACACCTAAAATAAGCCTGAATATAATGTCTTTGTGGTTTTAATATCTCTCTCCACCCACATTTCCTTCATCTCCATCTGCATCTGCATCTCCACCTGCATCTGAACTTGTATCTGCTCCTTCATCTCCATCTCTATCATTTATGTATATGTTTGTCTATAATTGGTGGAGGCGGAGTTGACATTATAGTGCTAAGCAAAAATGAGCTGAGCTAAAGAACCATTTTTTATCATTCAGTTCAGTTCAGTTCAATCGCTCAGTCGTATCCGACTCTTTGCGACCCCATGAATCACAGCATGCCAGGCCTCCCTGTTCATCACCACCTCTCGGAGTTCACTCAGACTCACGTCCATCAAGTCCGTGATGCCATCCAGCCATCTCATCCTTGGTCGTCCCCNATGAGATGGTTGGATGGCATCACTGATTCGATGGACGTGAGTCTGAGTGAACTCTGGGAGTTGGTGATGGACAGGGATGCCTGGCGCGCTGCGATTCATGGGGTCGCAAAGAGTCAGACACGACTGAGCGACTGAACTGAACTGAAGCATTATTTGCATAAATAAGCTTATAAAGCTAAACTTACATATTTTTATGCTTAATCAATTAAAGTGAAAGTTTTAGTCAGTCAGTTGTGTCTGATTCTTTGATACCCCATGAACTGTAGCCCACAAAGCTCCTCTCTGCATGGAATTCTCCAGGCAAGGAAACTAGAGTGGGTGACCATTCCTATCTCCAGGGGATCTTCCTAACCCAGAGATTAAACTCAGGTCTCCTGCACTGTAGGCAGATTCATAACCATCTGAGTTATGAGGGAACTAAACTGCTTGTAAAAAGTGTTGATGTTTTGGTCTCACGCCTTGAAATATTATATAGTAGGGTTGGTAGATTTGCCCCCAAGTCTGGATGTTTATTTAAGAACCTATATGATGATTGATTCATGTGGTTAATGGACCATATTTATGTGTATTATAGATGAAGTTTTATTCTGTATTATCAATTTGGGAGCTAGCCCTCAGATCCTTTTTAGTTTGCATTCTCTTGGGCTACTGTGTAGGGTCAGTTAATTTATTTGTCCAAATCACTCATGTTTTAGTGAAAGGAAAGTGGCCTTTCAGGTATTTATATCATATCATAGTGAATGAATATAGCTTACAAGATATGATGCTTTCTTATTTTTCCTTCCTCCTTCATATTTTATTATTACCTAATGCCTGATATCTCCATTTGTTGCTGTTGTTTAGTTGCCAAGTTGTATCCAACTCTTTGTGACCCCATGAATTGTAGCCCACCATCCTTCTCTGTCCATGGAATTTCCCATGCAAGAAGACTGGAATGGGTTGCTATTTCTTTCTCCAGGGGATCTCTCTGACCCAAGGATGGAACCTGCATCTCCTGTATTGGCAGGCAGATTCTTTACCACAGATCCACCTGGGAAGCTCATCTCTACTTAATAACTCAATTATATTACATTAACATCAGTCTCAGAAAATTCTATTTATTCACCTTTCAGTATCTCTTATTTCCTTCCTATAACTGATTAACCATCAGATTAAGATTAATTTGCGAAGTGAGAGTTGGACTATAAAGAAAGCTGAAAATCAAAGAATTGATGCTTTTGAACTGAGGTGTTGGAGAAGACTCTTGAGAGTCCCTGGGACTGCAAGAAGATCCAACCAGTCCATCCTAAAGGCGATCAATTCTGGATGTTCATTGGAAGGACTGATGTTGAAGCTGAAACTCCAATACTTTGGCCAACTGATGAGAAGAGCTGACTCATTGGAAAAGATCCTGATTCTGGGAAAGATTGAGAGCAGGAGGAGAAGGGGACGACAGAGGNAATTCTGGATGTTCATTGGAAGGACTGATGTTGAAGCTGAAACTCCAATACTTTGGCCAACTGATGAGAAGAGCTGACTCATTGGAAAAGATCCTGATTCTGGGAAAGATTGAGAGCAGGAGGAGAAGGGGACGACAGAGGATGAGATGGTTGGATGGCATCATTGACTCAATAGACATGGGTTTGGGTGGACTCTGGGAGTTGGTGATGGACAGGGAGGCCTGGTGTGCTGCGGTTCATGGGATCACAGTCAGAAACGACTGAGTGACTGAACTGAACTGAACTGCCATTCTAATCAAGACAACGTTCTTCCCTCTAGGAGGTTTGGCTTAGCACTCTCTTAATGTGTCCCGTGGCATCTGGAAGGTAGGGTTTTTGGAGCACTTGCTTCACTATATGGCTGTTGTTAGCTTACTGTCATTGTCCTTTCCAACCTGCAAAAATCCATTCATTTTTGCACCCACAACAATTCTCACAGTGAGTTGTGCATGGCAAAAATATAATTTCTTTTATTTATATCTATTAAAGTCTAATTGACAGATAATACTATATTAGTTTCAGGTGTATGACCTAGGGTTCACTATGTTTATAAATTATACTTTGTCTAGAATTAATACAAAATAATGGCTATATTTCCCTGTAATGTACTATACATCCTTATTGCTTCTTTCTTTCTTTCTTTTTGACAGGGTAGTCCTGGCTCTAGTGCCCCACAAGCTTCAGTAGTTGAAGCAAATGGGTTCAGAAGTTGCATTCCCTGGCTCTACAGCACAAGTTCAATAGTCGAAGCACTCAGGCTTAGTTTCAAGGCATGAGAGATCCTCTCAGATCAGGATCTTTTCCCAGATCACAGATCCAACCCATGTCTCCTGCACTGGCATATGTATTCTTTACCACTGACCCACCAGAGAAGCCCCTGCTTATTTATTTTATACATACCAGCTTGTGTCTCTTAATACCCTCCTTCTCTACTGATAACCTGCAGTTTGTTCTCTACATCTGTGAGTCTGCTTTGTTTTATTACAGACATTCATTTGTTGGTTTTTAAATAAGTGAAAGTTTTATGTTAGTGACTTCTTTTAGTTTAGGATTGACCATTTTTGGGGGATTATGTTTTCAACTTTTTATGTGCTTTCCAGAAGCCATTTAAAACTTCATAAACTTACTATCTAGTCGAAGCTATGGTTTTTCCAGTAGTCAGGTATGGATGTGAGAGTTGGACTATAAAGAAATCTGAGCACCTAAGAATTGATGTTTTTGAACTATGGCGTTGGAGAAGACTCTTGAGAGTCCCTTGGACTGCAAGGAGATCCAACCAGTCAATCATAAAGGAAATCAATCCTGAATACTCATTGGAAGGACTGATGCTGAAGTTGAAACTCCAATACTTTGGTCACCTGATGTGAAGAGTCATTTGATTACAAGAATCAGGAAATATTAAAAAAAAAAAATCTACTGAAGTAAGAGTAGATTATCTACTGTAAGAAGTGGGGAGAAAAAACATCCCGAGAGAGATGGCAACTGAACAGGTCCTTCAGGACGAGCAGGAAGAAACGATCAGCAGCAGGAGGCCAGGGATGGAGCTAAGGCTCTCGGGATGGTCTGCACTGGGACTCCTCCATGGCTCTTCTGTGGAAAGACATTCTCCTGACCTTTTTCTGGCATTGCCACTTGCTGGCAAGTGGACAGAAGGGAGCCAGCCATCATCAGTCAATCGTTACCACCACAGATCTTCAACAGGATCCTCCAGTGTTCTCCTTAAGTATTTCCCTAGAGGCCACGGTACAGCGCCTTGCTGTAGAGCCACTTCCACTTCAATCTGATGTCCAGGAGATTGATTTCACTGAGAGACTCCAGGATGTGAATGCATATGCATGAAGCCAGCATTAAAAAAAAAAAATCTTTATATTTGTAAAGCACAACAACTTATTTTGTTTTCCTTTATAGCTTCACATGTTACCTGATGTAAATCATGGTTCAGAGTTAAGAGAAACAAGAAAGAAAAAGCTTTTGTTTTCTGACCAAGAGATGAATAAAACTTTAGCCTACACAGTTCATGTTTTGGCATAACTTTCATTAATATGTCATGGACAATTTAGCTCAGGGTTTTCTTAGATTAATCACCTAGTAATATTGATAACTATAAATCTGTCAAAACTTGAGAAAAAATTTTTAAAAATTCAATAGTATTTCATAAACATGATAGAAATGATATAATGCTTATGACAGAGTCATTAAATTTTTTAAATTTCTAAATACTTTAGAATATTTATATGATGGGAAAGTTATCAAAAGTTATAAACATTTCCTATTTACTTCAGAAGTTATTGACCACATAATCTAATTTTCTAAACCAATATTGGAATAGTGTAGGCAAATTTAAAGTACACTTTCCTGAGGATTCTCTATAAAAGATACTAGCATTTTTTGAGAATGTCACAATTAAGCAAAATATTTTATTTTTCTTGCTAATCAGATTTTCTTTTAAACAACAGTTAGGGAAATCCCTCAGAATATATTCAATATTTTTATTTCTACTTCTAAATTATGCCTTTAATTTTTATATCACATACCAATTTTATTTTGAATATTAGCATGATTAAAATTGACATTTTTTAGAGTTACAATGTACATCATAGTGACTATATTTAATGATACTGTATTATATACCTGAAAGTTGCTAAGAAAGATCTTAAATGTTTTAACCACAGAAAGGAAATGGTAATTCAGTAACTTGATGCAGGTGGTAGCTAGTACTAAGGTAGTAATGATTTTGCAATCCATAAATGCATAAATGCATTAAATAAACATTGTGCATCTTAAACTTGCACTATGTTTTATATAAATTATATCTAAAAAAACTGGAAAAATTAAAATTTTACATTTTCATAAAGATAACTGAGAAAGTCCAAGGCAAAGACAAGTGCTGGATTTCAAAAAAGAGAAACACTCATACAACATCTTCCAATTTCTCAGCATATGTAAAAACAGCATAGCNCCTTTTTCTGGCATTGCCACTTGCTGGCAAGTGGACAGAAGGGAGCCAGCCATCATCAGTCAATCGTTACCACCACAGATCTTCAACAGGATCCTCCAGTGTTCTCCTTAAGTATTTCCCTAGAGGCCACGGTACAGTGCCTTGCTGTAGAGCCACTTCCACTTCAATCTGATGTCCAGGAGATTGATTTCACTGAGAGACTCCAGGATGTGAATGCATATGCATGAAGCCAGCATTAAAAAATAAAAATCTTTATATTTGTAAAGCACAACAACTTATTTTGTTTTCCTTTATAGCTTCACATGTTACCTGATGTAAATCATGGTTCAGAGTTAAGAGAAACAAGAAAGAAAAAGCTTTTGTTTTCTGACCAAGAGATGAATAAAACTTTAGCCTACACAGTTCATGTTTTGGCATAACTTTCATTAATATGTCATGGACAATTTAGCTCAGGGTTTTCTTAGATTAATCACCTAGTAGTATTGATAACTATAAATCTGTCAAAACTTGAGAAAAAATTTTTTAAAATTCAATAGTATTTCATAAACATGATAGAAATGATATAATGCTTATGACAGAGTCATTAAATTTTTTAAATTTCTAAATACTTTATAATATTTATATGATGGGAAAGTTATCAAAAGTTATAAACATTTCCTATTTACTTCAGAAGTTATTGACCACATAATCTAATTTTCTAAACCAATATTGGAATAGTGTAGGCAAATTTAAAGTACACTTTCCTGAGGATTCTCTATAAAAGATACTAGCATTTTTTGAGAATGTCACAATTAAGCAAAATATTTTATTTTTCTTGCTAATCAGATTTTCTTTTAAACAACAGTTAGGGAAATCCCTCAGAATATATTCAATATTTTTATTTCTACTTCTAAATTATGCCTTTAATTTTTATATCACATACCAATTTTATTTTGAATATTAGCATGATTAAAATTGACATTTTTTAGAGTTACAATGTACATCATAGTGACTATATTTAATGATACTGTATTATATACCTGAAAGTTGCTAAGAAAGATCTTAAATGTTCTAACCACAGAAAGGAAATGGTAATTCAGTAACTTGATGCAGGTGGTAGCTAGTACTAAGGTAGTAATGATTTTGCAATCCATAAATGCATAAATGCATTAAATAAACATTGTGCATCTTAAACTTGCACTATGTTTCATATAAATTATATCTAAAAAAACTGGAAAAATTAAAATTTTACATTTTCATAAAGATAACTGAGAAAGTCCAAGGCAAAGACAAGTGCTGGATTTCAAAAAAGAGAAACACTCATACAACATCTTCCAATTTCTCAGCATATGTAAAAACAGCATAGCAAAAAGGCACCAGAAGTACCTAGTACCGTAAACAGAATATGCTCAGATATTTAGAACCAACTGTACCACAGCATGTTCATCTGAAGACCCAATTCCATGAGATTGTATTTTTAATAAGTAGAATAGTCCCTCCCACACACACCAGAGATGGCTACTTCTAATCTCTAAAACCTGTGAATATATTCTCTTACACAGATAAAGTGATCTAGCAGATGTGGTTATATTAAGGCTGAAATGGGGGAGATTGTTCTGGCTTGTCAGGGTAGGGCCAGTATAATCCAAAGTGTCTTTATCAAAGGAAATCAGGAGGGTAAGAGTCAGGAAAAAGGAAGAAGCAGAAGTCAGAGTGATGTGGAGCCACGAGCCAAGGAATTTAGGCAGCCTCTAGCAGCTGAATGAAGCAAGGAGGTAGTCTTTCCTAGAACACCTGAAAGGAAGATCACCCTGCCAACCACTTGATTTTAGAAGTTTTAAACACCAGAACTGTAAGATTATAAATCTGTGTTATTTTAAGGTACTAATTTTGTGACAGTTTATTTAAGCAGTGATGTAAAGCAAATAAACTGTTAAAGAACAAGATAGTATAAACATTAGAGCCAAGTATTAGGGACAGGAAATAATTATTCACCACAAATAGAGAAAAGTGCACAGCCAAAAAAAACTAGAACACCCAGCACAGCCAAAAAAAAAAGCATAATAATATTATAAAAAAGAAGAACAGACATACTCAGCTGATTAAAAATAAAATACTCAGCTGATTAAAAATAAAAGAGAGGTCATAAGATTTAGGATTGGCCATAAATTTAATCACCAGTGTCCTTATAAGAAGAGACAAAGACAAACAGATACACAGGGATAATGACATGTGGAAATGGGACAGATTGAATGATGCATCTGCTTGCTATGGATTGTTATGCAACACCAGCGGTGGGAGAGAGGCCTGGGAACATGTTATCCCTCGGAGTCAACAGAAGAAATCAATCTCGTTGACACATTGTTGACTTCAGAGTTCTAGCCCTAGAACTGTGGGAGAAGAAAACTTTGGTGCAAACCACTCAGACTGTGGTACTTTGTTACAGCAGCCATAGAAAACAAGTACAATACCCTTGATCTAAACTTCACCACAGTATTTTCACCCATTAAGCACTTTCCTTGGCACTAGCCCTTGAACAAATCCTTGCAATTCAAGCATGTATTAGACTGAAATATTTTTGTCATTAAAAACTCACTTATATCTCATTGCTTAATTTTTGAGGACTAAAGTGTGTCCATGCTAAGTTGCTTCAGTCGTGTCTGACTCTTTCTGACCCTATGGACTGTAGCCCACCAGGTTCTTCTGGCTGTTAGATTCACCAGGAAAGAATGCTGGAGTGGGTTGCCATGCCTTCCTCAAGGGGATCTTCCTAACCCAGAGATCGAACCTCCATCTCTTTATGTCTCCTGCATTGGCAGGTGGGTTCTTTACCACTGGTGCCCCCTGAGAAGCCCCTTTGGGAACTAACAGAAGTCAACTATTCTGAACTTGCAAGTCTCTAAACATTTATTGTGTCTTTATTCACTTTCATTTCTGCTTGCAAATTGACACCTCCTCTCCCCATTTTCCCCTGAGCTCATTTTTTGGATAATATTTTGTAAAATGCAGCCTATAGTAACCAGTATTTTTTTCCACCTAAACTTCTTTTTTCCAACATTTATCCCTTCCTGAGATATACAGGAAGTATATCTCATACTGCCAGTTCAGCTCAAGGCAATAAAAATAGCATTTTGTCACAGCATTACATTAAAACATATTCCCAATCTCAGTGATAGTGTTCCTTGCTGCTTACTCCTCACAGGATGGAAGGATTGAGACAGTATTCTCAGGTTTCACTTATAAAGGCACTAATCCATCTGAATGCAGCATTCCAAAGAATAGCAAGAAGAGATAAGAAAGCCTTCCTCAGCAATAAATGCAAAGAAATAGAGGGAAACAACAGAATGGGAAAGACTAGAGATCTCTTCAAGACAATTAGAGATATAAAGGGAACATTTCATGCAAAGATGGGCTCGAAAAAGGACAGAAATGATATGGACCTAATAGAAGCAAAAGATATTAAGAAGAGGTGGCAAGAATACACATAAGAACTGTACAAAAAAGATCTTCATGACCCAGAAAATCATGATGGTGTGATCACTCACCTAGAGCCACACATCCTGGAGTGTGAAGTCAAGTGGGTGCAATAAAGCATCACTATGAACAAAGCTAGTGGAAGTGATGGAATTCCAGTTGAGCTATTTCAAAACATGGAAGATGATGCTGTGAAAGTGCTGCACTCAATAGGCCAGCAAATTTGGAACACTCAGCAGTGGCCACAGGACTGGAAAAGGTCAATTTTCATTCTAATCCCAAAGAAGTTCAGTTCAGTCACTCAGTCGTGTCCGACTCTTTGCGATCCCATGAATTGCAGCACGCTAGGNGACACGGCTGAGTGACTGAATTGAACTGAGTGATTAGCAATGTTGAATATCTTTTCATGTGCTTGTTTGTTTTTATGGATTTCTTGCATTTGGAAGTGTCTCATTCCTGCTTCTGATCTAAGAAACTCATGATACATATTAAATTTGTATACACACATACAGACATACGTGGGCAGGGAGAGTCTTTACCACTATAGCCACCTGGAGAGCCCCTAGAGTCAGTCCTCGCTTAGTGACAGTGATGATCCTGGCTGGAGAGACTGAGGCACTGACCTAGGCCGTATTTCAGTTCAGTTCAGTTCAGTCGCTCAGTTGTGTCTGACTCTTTGCCACCCCATGAATTGCAGCACGCCAGGCCTCCCTGTCCATCACCAACCCCCAGAGTTCACTCAAACTCATGTCCATTGAGTCGGTGATGCCATCAAGCCATCTCATCCTCTGTTGTCACTTTCTTCTCCTGCACCCAATCCCTCCCAGCATCAGAGTCTTTTCCAATGAGTCAACTCTTCGCATGAGGTTGCCAAAATACTGGAGTTTCAACTTTACCATCATTCCTTCCAAAGAACACCCAGGAAAGATAATCTCACAGACATCCCCCTATTTCATCAGGGCCAATGCTGTGGCTGCACCAGCCCTTGTGGTTATTATTATAGGTGCAGGATGCACCTATGCAAAACCATCAGGAAACTTTGAAGAACAATATTTATTCTTTATACGTCCTGAAGGGTACATGGCATGTTCAAGGGTCACACAATAAGGCTGAGAGGAGAGAGAAGGAATGCAAATCTGGGGCTCTGTCTTTACTGACGTCAATGGATGGGGTGTCTAGGGTTTCCAGGGTTCACTCTTTATTGGCAAATTTAAAACATTAAAACTGGAATGAGGACACAGGAAGGTAAACTGGAGTCACTTAGGTCTTTGTGCACAGGTCTTTCTAAAAGAGAAACTTCATTGGTGTGTGCAGCTGGTTTCCTAATTTGTTTTGCTGGAAGTTGTGTAATATAGCTGGCAATATATTTATCTTAGATGGATGTTTCTGCAATTAAAACTTAATATCTGGCACTTATGTTACAATAAAAAAGCTTAATGTCAAGCACTGCAATATGAATAAATTAGTTTCAAAATTTCAATACACTACAGTATGGAATTAGAGAATAGATTTAAGTACCCAATGTATTTATTTTATTTCATATTTCCAGTGTTTTTCTTGAGTTTTCTTCATATATAAAACATCTCATCTGCATGTAACATTTTATTTTCTGAAATTGTATGTCCATTCCATATAACTTTTAAACTCTTGAGGAATTAACATAATTATATCTTTCTTCTCAATAGAATTGTGTAGCCAAGGTTTCAGACTCAGAGTTTTAACAAAATGTAATATTCATTTCCTTGTGAATTTAAGAAAGACGCTTCACTCATGCATTATGGAAAGCTGTGTGTACCTGTCACCTACTCTTTCACCCCAAATAATGTGACATAAGTTTAGCTCTATTTGGAATCAACTTGGATCTTTTATCAAACTCTTCCTAATCTCTAGTCTCTCACTGCCTCTCCTCAGATGAGAGTGATGTGGTGTCAATACTGGGAAATGTTAATGGCTTAACTCCACCTCTCCTCAGGCTGAACAAGAGAGAGAGAGAAAAAAAAAAGCACTTCTAACCTTTTCTTCCTGTTTTCCTGTTGATGATATAAAAAAACAACTTAGTCAAATGTCTTGGAAAAAAAAGTTTACTGTTCCTAGGTACTGCAGAATTAAATTCTTTAATAAGCTTTTCCTCATTTCATCAGTGTAGCTTTTCAAAATCTTGTTTTTTTTTTTTTTAAATACTACATGTATCATTCTGCAAATTCTTGTGGCTGGGGGAGGTTACTATTATTTTATACAAAATTATATTTGTGTGCTATTAAACAATTACTTTTAGTCTATTATAACAAATAAAAGCTTTCATATATATTTCTTTTATTATCATAAAAACATGTGAATTGGTAGAACATACATTATTATCCTATTTTGTAATTCAGAAAAGTGAATTTTGGAAAACTAAATGATACCTTTAATATTTTTCACTTATATGTGTGTGTGTGTATGTGTATTATCTGGTAGGTCAATAAAATGCTAACAAGTCCAAGAGAGAATTAAATGTTCACATCAATTGTGCGTGTGTGTGTGTTGGTTTTCCCTGGATTGCACTTACATCATCATGCTGAGATGAAAATGTCTAAAATGTAAAGAAAAAGTAAAGTTAGGTAAAATGTATAACGTCATACATCTCAGTTTGAAAAACATTACTCATTTGTGTTGTGTGTGATTGTGTATGTATATAAATTTCTCTGTGTGTAAAGTATTTATTGAAATAATCAAGAATATGATTTCCTTCACAATAGTAGGCTGTAAAAACAGTATATAAAACAATCTATTTATTTTGCTAAATTTTATCTGCTGAATATGATTAATAAAGCATGTAGAAGAGAAAAAAAAATACCTACTGGGCATCAGAAGTTCCTTATTAAAGATAAAGACACTAATATACTCCCAAAAGTGCAATTAAATATAAAACAAGTCAGTTGTATATAACTCAGAGAATAGTTGATGAGTGAAGACATGTTAAATAATGAGAAAGNAAAAAAATACCTACTGGGCATCAGAAGTTCCTTATTAAAGATAAAGACACTAATATACTTCCAAAAGTGCAATTAAATATAAAACAAGTCAGTTGTATATAGCTCAGAGAATAGTTGATGAGTGAAGACATGTTAAATAATGAGAAAGTTGGTCTTATTAAAAATATCATAGTAACTAGCATGCTTATTTCTTCCACCTCAAATGGTTTTAGCAGACCAAATTGGACAAAATATATCTAGAAATCCTTTATTTCTATCTGGAAATTAAGGGAAGATAAATTTATAACTATCATGGTCTTCAGTTCAGTTCAATTGCTCAGTCATGTCCGACTCTTTGTGAACCCATGAATTGCAGCACTCTAGGCCTCCCTGTCCATCACCAACTCCCAGAGTACACTCAGACTCGCATTCATCGAGTCGGTGATTCCATCCAGCCATCTCATCCTCTGTCGTCCCCTTCTTCTCCTGCCCCCGATCCCTCTCAGCATCAGGGTCTTTTCCAATGAATCAACTCTTCGCACGAGGTGGCCAAAGTACTGGAGTTTCAGCTTTAGCATCATTCCTTTCAAAGAAACCCCAGGGCTGATCTCCATGAGAATGGACTGGTTGGATCTCCTTGCAGTCCAAGGGACTCTCAACAGTCTTCTCCAACACCACAGTTCAAAAGCATCAAATCTTTGGCACTCAGCTTTCTTCACAGTCCAAGTCTCACATCCATACATGACCACTGGAAAAACCCTAGCCTCGACTAGACGGA
>SJYV01054388.1:414276-427433 GCA_006410875.1 Neotragus pygmaeus
ATTCCAGCTTGTGCTTCTTCCAGCCCAGCGTTTCTCATGATGTAATCTGCATATAAATTAAATAAGCAGGGTGTCAATATACAGCCCTGACGTACTACTTTTCCTATTTGGAACCAGTCTGTTGTTCCATGTCCAGTTCTAACTGTTGCTTCCTGACCTGCATATAGGTTTCTGTACCATGCTAAATGCAAGTAATGTATACAACTAATATCCAATGTAATTTTAAAATTTGAATATTTTTACCATTTATTGCATGAAAATATTGACATAATAAAGATACAAATTATCATCAAATAATCTCAGCTTTCAATTTGTTTTAATAATTCTCTATGAAAAAGATGGTACACAATACACTGAACCATTGTTATCAAATAATTGTCTATATTATGAAGTATCATGGGGCTTAAAGTTTAAACAATAACCCAGTAAATGTATTAAAATATAGCATCTGGGCATCTCACTTTTGATCTATCTTCTTAATATTTTCTTGATTCTTGCAAATAATTTTTGTTATAGATCAAATTTAATTCAATTAAAAGTCAAATTATATGCAGTTAGTTTTCTAATAATCAACATTTTATAATTAATTTATTTGTAGTTAAATATAAATGGCCACCTGATGCGAAGAACTGACTCATTGGAAAAAACCCTGAAGTTGGGAAAGATTGAAGACAGGAGGAGAAGGGGACAACAGAGGATGAAATGATTGGATGGCATCACCAACTCAATCGTGAGTTTGAGTAAGCTCTAGGAGTTGGTGATGAACAGGGAGGCCTGGTGTGCTGCAGTCCTTGGGGTCACAAAGAGTCAAACATGACTGAGCAACTGAACAGAACTGAACTGAAATGTAAATGTATTTTAGGTACCAGTTAGTGTGTTACAGACAGGTTTAACAAAAAAAATTAAACCTATTTTAAAATTGTGTGTATGTGAAGGAAGGATTCCTCAGCTCTAGAGAACATCATGGAAAAATCCCTCATAGATAATAATTTTATTTACTGTTAATCAGAGTAAAAAATATAAGCATGTATGTATAGCTTTCAACAATGAATCTCCTTAGAGTGGAGCTCTATCTATACATGAACTTAAGAAANTTCCTCAGCTCTAGAGAACATCATGGAAAAATCCCTCATAGATAATAATTTTATTTACTGTTAATCAGAGTAAAAAATATAAGCATGTATGTATAGCTTTCAACAATGAATCTCCTTAGAGTGGAGCTCTATCTATACATGAACTTAAGAAAAATACAATGAAATAACTGTAACTTTGGCCATTATGTTTATATTCTACATTTTTGATCATGGCCTACAATTTCAATTGAAGCTGTTCTAGCTACAACTTAATTCTGTTGGACCCCATCCTTTTGAAAGCTCTGCCTAGTGATTTTCTCTACTTCATTTAGTGGCACATGCCATTTCAGCTTCTCTCACACCTTCTCAAATATTTTGCACTCCAAGTTTGGGCCTTACTCTGCCTCCAAAGATCTTTTGATGAATTCACCCATGATGTTCATAATGCAAAATCCAGGAATTCTAACTCCATAACTAACTTGACCTGTTGCCAGTGCTTGGCACAATTGATCACTTTACCCTTCTTGAAGAACTTTCACTTAATTTTCCAGACACTGTGTCCTTTTTTGGTTTACAGCTTATTTCACTGGTTGATACTTCTAAGAATTCTTTGCTGGATTCTGTTAATTTTTCCAGTTTTTAAATTTTGTCGACTCCTCTTCTATTCCCCACCAAATCTCTCATCTATCTCTTTCAGTAACACATATTTGCTAATCTGACAAATTTGTAACTTCAGCCAAAATTTCTGGCAGGAAATCCATAAACAACTGCCACTTTTGTTAAATTAGCATATAAATATTTTATAGCATCAAACACAATATGTCATTCAGCAATTGCTTTGATATTACAAACTACATCATGACCAACACTGACCACTGTTTGCCACAGCGACTATAACCACTCTTGCCAAAGACAACGCCATCTCTTTCCTAGAATATTTTTTTTTGTGTGTGTTGTGTGTGTGTGTGTGTGTATGCATGCACATGTTCAGTTATGTCCAACTCTTTTCAATTGCATGGACTGTAGCCCACCAGGCTCCTCTGTCCATGGAATTCTCAGGCAAGAATACTGGAGCATATTGCCATTTCTTACTTCAAGGATCTTCCTGAACCAGGGTTTGAATTCACGTCTCCTGTGTCTCCTGCATTTGCAGGCAGATTCTTTACTACTGCACCACCTGAGCCATTAACTCATCTCCCTGTTTCTCCTTCGGAGAAGACAATGGCAACCCACTCTAGTACTCTTGCCTGGAAAATCCCATGGACGGAGGAGCCTGGTGGGCTGCCGTCTATTGGGTGGCAGAGTCGGACATGACAGAAGCATCTTAGCAGCAGCAGCAGCAGTAGCTGTTTCTCCTTTTGTTCTGTCCCAAGAATTTAGTCGTCATTCATTACCCAAGGGATCATTTTCAAATATGACAGAATCGATCACCTCTGAGGTCATATCTGGGGGGTTCCCTGATTTATCTCAAGTGGTAAAGAATTCATCTTCCAATGCAGGAGACGCAAGAAACTTGGGTTTGATCCTTCAATGGGGAAGATCCCTTGGAGGAGGAAATGGCCTTCCACTCCAGTATTCTTGCTTAGAAAATCCCAAGGACAGAGGAGCCTGAGGGGCTACAGTCCATAGTGTCACAAAGAATCAGGCATGACTAAGTATGCAGGTACACAAGCACATGCCGTACTCATTCAGTGGCTTCTCTCACAATTAGAACAAAGTCCAAAATCGTTAAAATTTCTACAAAGCCATGTGCAATCTTGAACTTTTCCTCCATGTCATCAACTCTTACAACTATCCCTATTTTTCATCTACACTGGCATTGTCTTTACTTTCGGCCTCAATAATTTTTTTTTCATACTCTTTGTAATGACTAGGAAGCATCAGTCTTCAAATATATAATATTGATATGGTGAAATATTTCAAATCTGCAGTAAGCTGTGTGGTAGGGAAAGAATAACTACAATAGAGATGTCCCCAACCTTAGAATAGTTTCAATATTTCTAATTTAATTAAAAAAGGAGAGTAAAACAAGTAGAAGTCAAATATTTGTAGGAAAACCTGTTGAATGTTAATATCTTCCTATATACTCACAATCATACACATATGCCAAAGCACACATACTTATATGCACAAGTTAAAAGCATTTTTCAATTATTATTTTTCCAAGTGTTTCTGTTGTGTATGTATATGTTTAATTTTACCAAATGGATTTCTTCAGAAGTTATGGGTGTCTTTTTTGATCCATGCCAGATAGTCTTTCCATGTGTTCTACACTCTCTATGAGGCTGTTCTATATGAAATCTGGTGGCTTTCTAGATGAAACCTGTCTGGTGGCTCAAACGGTAAACTGCCTGCAATAAAGGAGATTCAGATTCGATTCCTGGGTCAGGAAGATCCCTTGGATAAGGGAATGACTACCCACTCCAGTGTTTTTGACTGGAGAATTCCTTGAATATATTTACATAAGTAACATTTACTATAGCATTGCACTTTAGTACTGTGGTGCGGGTATGCAATTTACTGCTTTAAAATTTTTCTCATTTGGGCTGTCCAGAAAGCTGGATCATTTGAAAACTCAGAGGTTGCTTTCTAAACTTTTGTCTATGGATTAATAATTTTGACTAAATATGGGAGAGGTAAGTCTTACTTTTTGCATTTTCTTTAATTTCTGATTAATGACTAAGAACCAACTCAAAGGCATCAAAAAAGCCACGTATCAATCCATGTGAGATAAACAGCATGATAGTTAACAACTGCTACATATATTTGTGAAAAATGCCTTAATCATGAGTTCTACTTTCCTTTCAAAATTAGAACTTAAATGTTCTGTACAGTCAATGCCATTTGATATTTTCTTAAAGAATGATTATGAATCTTCAGTCACTCAAATTATGTTAGCTCTGAACTGAAGAATATATATGGTCTGTCTCTTATACACATCNCATGAGTTCTACTTTCCTTTCAAAATTAGAACTTAAATGTTCTGTACAGTCAATGCCATTTGATATTTTCTTAAAGAATAATTATGAATCTTCAGTCACTCAAATTATGTTAGCTCTGAACTGAAGAATATATATGGTTATACCTAAATTTTATGTTTCTTAAATTCTACATATTAATTGTTGAATAATTTAGATACATTTTATTGACGTTTATATGTTTCCTCCTTCAATCAATAGGTGGCGCAATGGTAAAGAATCCACCTGCCAATGCAGGAGACTCAGAGTTGTGGCTTAGATCCTTGGTTTGGGAAGATCTCTTGAAAGATAGGAGTTCCCTGGTGGCTCAGATGGTAAAAACGTCTGCCTGCAATGCGGGAGATCCAGGTTTAATCCCCAGGTTGGAAAGATCCCCTGGAGAGGAAATGGCAAACCACTCTAGTACTCTTGCTTAGAAAATTCCATGAATGGAAGGAACCTGGTGGGCTACAGTCCATGGGGTCACAAAGAGTCGGACATGACTGAGTGACTTCACTTCACTTGAAAGAGGGGTTGGAAACCCACTATATATTCTTGCCTGGAAAATTCCATGGACAGAGGAGCCTGGAAGGCTTCAGTCCATAGGGTCACAAAGAGTTGGACATGGCTGAACATACCTATTCTGAATGTGTATGTTAATATATTTTATAATAATGAATCCATCTATTCCAGCAATATGATCAACTTGATTGATTTGTAACTTCTTTGAAAATCTATCTATAGATTTTATAAATATAGATATAAGATATTTCTTAGGACTTTTGCAAATACATTTAAGCTGTGAGCTAAGCATAATTTTGCAAATTTTCTGTAGTCTCTAAGTATTTAGGACATTAATGTTATCAGTTCAGTCATTCAGTCATGTCTGACTCTTTGTGATCCCATGGACTGCAGCACACCAGGCTTCCCTGTCCATCACCATCTTCCGGGGCTTGCTCAAACTCATGTCTATCAAGTTGGTGATGCCATCCAACCATCTCATCCTCTGTCATTCCCTGTTCCTCCTGCCTTCAATCTTTCCCAGCATCAGGATCTTTTCCAATGAGTCTGTTCTTCACATCAGGTGGCCAAAGTATTGGAGCTTCAGCCTCAGCATCAGCTCTCCCAGTGAATATTCAGGATTGATTTCCTTTAGGCTTCACTGGTTGGATCTCCTTGCAGTCCAAGGGATTCTCAAGAGTCTTCTCCAACACCACAGCTCAAAAGCATCAATTCTTTGGCTGTCTTTATAGTCCAACTCCCACATCCATACCTGACTACATAGCTTTGACTAAATGGTTTTTTTTTTTTTTTTTTCCAAAATAATGTCTCTGCTTTTTAATATACCATCTAGGTTGGTCATAGCTGCTTTTCAAAGGAGCAAATGTCTTTTAACTTCATGGCTGCAATCACCATTTGCAGTTATTTTGGAGCCCAAGAAAATAAAGTCTGTCATGTTTTCCATCGTTTCCCCATTTATTTGCCATGAGTGATGGGACCAGATATCATGTTCTTAGATTTTTGAGTATTGAGTTTTAAGCTAGCTTCTTCATTCTCCTCTTTCACTTTCATCAAGAGGTTCTTTAGTGCCTCTTCATTTTTTGCCATAAAGGTGGTATCATCTGTGTATCTGAGGTTATTGATATTTCTCATGGCAATTTGATTCCAGCTTGTTCTTTATCCAGTCTCGCATGTCACATGATGTACTCTGCATAGAAGTTACATAACCAAAGTGACAATATACAGCGTTTACTTTCTTTTTTCCCAATTTGGAAGCAGTCTCTTGTTCCATGTCCAGTTCTAGCTGTTGCTTCTTGCTTCTTGACCTGCCTATGGGTTTCTAAGGAGGCAGATAAGGTGATCTGGTACTCGCATCTTTATAAAAATTTTCCACAGTTTGTTGTGATCCACACAGTCAAAGGCTTTGGTGTAGGAGAAGTAGATGCTTTTATGTAACTCTCTTGCTTTTTTGATGATCCAATGGATGTTGGCAATTTGATCTCTAGTTCTTCAGCCTTTTCTAAATCCAGCTTGACCATCTGGATATTCTTGGTTCACATACTATTGAAGCCTTACTTGGAGAATTTTGAACATTACTTTGCTCTCTTGTGAGATGAGTGCAATTATGCAGTAGTTTGAACATTCTTTGGCATTGCCTTTTTTTGGGATTGGAATGAAAACTGACCTTTTCCAGTCCTGTGGCCACTGCTGAGTTTTCCAAATTTGCTGGCATATTGAGTGCAGCACTTTCACAGCATCATCTTTTAGGAATTGAAATAGTTCATATGGAATTCCTTCACCTCCACTAGGGCCATACTTTATTGTGCTCATCCTTGCATAAAATGTTCCCTTGGTATATCTGATTTTCTTGAAGTGATCTCTAGTCTTTCTCATTCTCTTTTGCCTCTACTTTGCCTTGGTCACTTAGGAAAACTTTCTTATCCTTGCTATTCTTTATAACTCTGCATTTACCTTATAAAAGCCCCATAGATAATTTTCAAAGAATACTTCTTTTTACATTGCCTGAAAAGTTTGATGATATTTGAATTATTTTTTCCATAAGGACTTTAAATAACACACCTATAAAATCATTGGACTTGATTTTTTAATTGTTTTTTTTCTTTTATTTTTGGTGGGAGGAAGCTTTCAATTAATTCAAAATTAATGACTAAATTTATAGAAATAGGCTATTGTTCACTGAGTCAGTTTTAATATTCTGTATTTTTAGATATTTTTGCACTTTTGAATTCATTGGCATACATATATTTATGTATACATCTAAGTATCCATTACATCTGTAATTATATATCCTGTTTCACTTTTTAAAACAGTATATTTTCTAATACTTTTAAATTGATTTCTAATGACAAGTTTTGAAATATGACCATGTGAGTTTTTTGTCTGTGGAAGATGGAATGAAAAATAATAGGCTTTTGGAAGGTCAGAATGATGGAATGCTCGGCAATTAAACCAGGTATAGTGAAGAAACACAAAGTACTAAATGTTTTAATATGGGAAGCTGTAAGATAAGGCCACATAAGATGAGAAGGAGAAGACATGTTACATAATATAATTTGATTTGAGGCAAGTCAAATGAAAGTGATATTGCTCCAAAAATTTGAACAGAGTGACATAGACATTTCCTTCTTGCAAGCTAAAAGGTCAAATATCTGACACTAGCATTTACACATAGATGAACATAAATTGATGTTTTAATAAAATTATATTTATGTATAATTTATTTAACCAATGAAAAGTGTCAAGTAGCCAGGAAATCGATTATACTCTATCATCTTTTGAAATTTTAAGTGCTAAGTATATTTTTGTGGGGGTCATTACTTAGGCTGCTACTGTTAAACATTTTTAAAATTAATGATTAGGGTGATGAACCACAGTGTCTTTATTAAATTTGCTGATGACACCAATTTGGTAGGACGATTAGCACATTTAAAAACTGGATTAAAATTCAAGATGACCTTGATGAGTTGGAGAGGAGCCTGGATATAAACAAGATGAAGTTGATTAAGTTCCTGTACAGTAATTCATTTAGGTTATTTCACATTTACAGTGGCAAAACCATTATGCAACTTTGATCAGAACTTTTAATGAAAATAGTTTGAATGATGTATCTTCATTGCAGTTCAGTCATAGCAAGTGTGAAGTCAAGATTTTTGTGCATCCAACTGGCATAAAAACTAAGTTATTAATTTAATCAAAATGATGTTGCTGCCAGGGTTCTTTAAGGCATGAACACCAAGGTTTAGATGGAAAATATATCTACCAGAAATCACTTAGGACATGACAGTATTTCTAATTTTTTAAAATTAAAGTCACTGGAAAAGTCAAAACCACCATATACATTGACAAAGGTTTTAAAAAGGAAAATAGTGGTAAATACGTAATTACATGAAATTTGGGTGTAATTTTTTTAATATAAATTTATTTATTTTAATTGGAGGTTAATTACTTCACAATACTGTATTGATTCTGCTGTACATCAACATGCATCAGCCACAGGCATACACATGTTCCACATCCTGAATCCCCCTCCCCCCTCCCTCCCCATACCATCCCTCTGGGTCATCCCAGTGTATCAGCCCCAAGCATCCAGTATCCTGCATCTAACCTGGACTGGCAATTCATTTCATATATGATATTATACATGTTTCAATGCCATTCTCCCAAATCATCCCACCCTCTCCCTCTCCCACAGAGTCCAAAAGACTGTTCTATACTTCTGTGTCTCTTTTGCTGTCCTGCATACAGGGTTATTGTTACCATCTTTCTATACTCCATATATATGCGTTAGTATACTGTATTGGTGTTTTTCTTTCTGGCTTACTTTACTCTTTATAATAGGCTCCAGTTTCATTCACCTCATTAGAACTGTTTTTATATAAAAGTTACTTTATGTTTTGAAGAGAATATCTGTAACTGAATTATGGTGTCAATACATTGATAAAGGAGCTATCTGTGAGTGAAGTATTTTATATATGAGTAAACTAGCTTAAGAAATAGGTGTCAATGTTTAAAAAATAGACTTCAGAATTGACATTAATATTGACATGTTTTCTTTAATGGGAGTTTTAAAATTGGGGGACTCGAAGTCTATAATGAGAATCTCATGCAAATTTTTAGTTATCAGGTACAGACAGTTTTCACTTAGATCAAGAAATTTTGTCAATGTCTGACAGCTCATCTATGATACACTACCTCTAGTCAATATATCCGAGGTTAAGAAACTTAAGAATTGTCTTCTCAATACATATGGTTTCAGGACACTTCTTCTTTTGTTCTATTTAGTAGATTGTATTACTTAGAGCAGTCTTAGATTTAAAAAAAAAAAAAAAGAACACAGGTACAGAGTTCTCCTTTCTACCACAGTTTCCCCTATTATTATATTTTGAATTCGTATAGTACTTTGTTACAATTGGAAAATCAACAATGAAACGTTATTATTAACTGAAGTTCATTGTTTTGGAGAAGGAAATGGCAACCCACTCCCACATTTTTGCCTGGGAAATCCTTTGATCAGAGGAGACTGGCAGGCTACAGTCCATGGGGTTGCAAAGAGTCAAACCTGACTTAGTGACTAGCACAAGTGAACAAAAACAAAAGTTCATAGTTTACTCTGTGTTGGAGAGGTTTATAGGTTTTGCCAAATGCATAGCATGTATCCATTTTTAGTGTATAATACAGAATTTATTGCCCTAAGTATCCTCTGTGCTAAAATATATTCATCTTTCTTTTTCATTCTCCAACCCCTGGCAACAACCAGTCCTTTTGCTGCCTTTAAATTTTGCATTTTCCAGGACACTATGTAGTTAGAATCATGCAATATAGAGTACAGTCTTTTCGAATGGACTTTTTTCACATTGAAGTATGCATTTAGTTTATTCCATGATGTTTCAAGACTCTATAGCTCATTTCTTTGTATTCCATTATATAAATGATTCAGTTACTGAATGGCATCTTGTTCGTTTCCAACTTTTGACAATTATGATTAACTACTATAACTTACTATAGATATCTGTGTTCTTATATTTGTTTGGACAAAAGCTTTCAACATTTTTTTGGCAAATATCTTGAAGTGTAATAGTTAGAACACATGGGTAAAACTATGTTTACATTTGTGAAACTGCCAAACTGTCTTTGAAAGCAACTATACTATTTTTCATTTCTGCTTGATAGGAGTAAGAGTACTTCTTGTTCCACATCCTCTCCACCATTTGTTGTTACCATGGTTTTAGATTTTAACCATGTTCCTAAGGTTGTAGTGGTATCTCACTTTTATCTACAATTTCCTAGTGATATATGATGCTGAGCATATTTTCGTATTTTTATTTGCCATTTGTATATCCTCTTTGGTAGGGTGTCTTTTAAGACCTTCCATCTACTTTTTTAACAGGGTTGTTTGTTTACTTATGCTGATTTTTAAGAATTATATGCACTTCACAAATAAAGTTCTTTCTTATATATACCTTTTTCAAATATTTGCTCCCAGTCAGTAGCTCATGTTTTCACTCTCTTTATGATGTCTTTAACAAAGCATAGGTTTAAAAATTTTAATGTAACCTAGGCATATTTTTTATGCATTGTAATTTTGATGTTGTATCTGATAACTCTTCCATATCCAAGGCCACCTATGCTATATTCAATAACCTCTTTTCTAATTTGTTTTACATTTGTTTTTGCTCTCACATATAAAAAGTCAGGAGATTTTCACTCCTATTTTCACAAAGAGACCAAAGTTGAAAAAAATACCTGATATCAACAATATTTCTTAGAGTCATCAGAGGGTTGAGATAGCAAAGCAAACTGCTGCCCTGAAAGCAGAAGAGACAAGCAGATGCAAAAAACCATAGTTCTGCTCCAAAAGGAGCAGAATCGCACAAGTGGACCTAGTATCGGAGGGGGTACTTTAAATTGTCACCGATGGACTGCTGGAGGTGCAGTGTAGTAGACTAGCTTGAGATTTTAAACTTCAAGTGGGTCAAAAAGGGGGAAGAGCTTATACTTACAAAGAAACAAAAGTAAGAATTATATCAAACTGCTTTTCAGAAACCATGCAAGAAAGAATATACTTGAAAGAAATATTTAAAGTGCTGGAAAAACAGCACCAACTTTTTAACCAATGAAATTATCTATAGAAATCCAAGGAGAAATAAAGAATCTCACAGAGAAAAATAAAGGTTTTGTTTGTTTATTTCTTTTAACCAGTAAGACTTCCTTGCAGGAAGTGGCCAAGTAGGGATTTGGGTAAAGGTAAAATGGTACAAGTGGGAGACTCTGATCTACGAAATGAAAAATATTAGAGAAGGAATAAAAGAAAGTAAAATAAAACGTTTTAATTTTCTTATTCATTCATTAGGGAATGGAAATATACAGGGTATACACTTCACTCTTTCTAGGTAACCAAGTTTTTAAGTTACCAAAATCTCATGAATTTTATTAAATTTTAAATTGATTCATGATACATATCTCAGCAAAGTAGGAATAAGGAAGAATATTTCTAGTCCTGATAGGGGCATACTATAAATTATATAGCTAACATTATACTTAATGACATAAAATTAGGAAGAAATATTTGAACAACACATAACTTATAAAGGACTTGTATCCAGAATATATATAAACCCCTTACAACTTATTAATAAAGGGAGATATATTTCAATAAAATCACTAAAATATTGAAATCATACCTCAGCAACCAGTCCATTCTGAAGGAGATCAGCCCCGGGTGTTCTTTGGAATGAACGATGCTAAAGCTGAAACTCCAGTACTTTGGCCACCTCATGTGAAGAGCTGACTCACTGGAAAAGACTTTGATGCTGGTAGGGATTGGGAACAGGAGGAGAAGGGGATGACAGAGGATGAGATGGCTGGATGGCATCACTGACTCCATGGACGTGAATCTGAGTGAACTCTGGGAGTTGGTGATGGACAGGGAGTCCTGGTGTGCTGCAATTCATGGGGTCGCAAAGAGTCGGACACAAATGAGCGACTGAACTGAACTGAATTAAAACATAACATTTAGATGAAAATAGTACATGACAAGGTAGTCAGTATTATTAGTTTTTACAAAATTCATGCTAATACTATGTGAGATACCTTACATCCAAGTAGAATGTTTGAATTGACAAAGACGGGTTATCATGAAATATTGGTGAGGAACTCCAGTGCATTGCTATATAAAAAGAACTCAGTTCAGTTCAGTTCAATTGCTCTGTCCTGTCCGACTCTTTGCGACCCCATGAATGGCAGCACGCCATGTCTCCCTGTTCATCACCAACTACCTTAGTTCACACAGATTCACATCCATCGAGTCAGTGATGCCATACAGGCGTCTCATCCTCTGTCATCCCCTAGTCCTCCTGCTCCCAATCCCTACCAGCATCAAAGTCTTTTCTGATGAGTCAACTCTTCACATGAGGTGGCCAAAGTACTGGAGTTTCAACTTTAGCATCATTCATTCCAAAGAAATCCCAGGGCTGATAACCTTCAAAACAGACTGGTTGGATCTCCTTGTAGTCCAAGGGACTCTCAAGAGTCTTCTCCAACACCACAGTTCAAAAGCATCAATTCTTTGGTCCTCAGCCTTCTTCACAGTCCAACTCTCACATCCATACATGACCACAGGAAAAACCATAGCCTTGACTAGACGGACCTTAGTTGGCAAAGTAATGTCTCTGCTTTTGAATATACTATCTAGATTGGTCACAGCTTTTCTCCCAAGGAGTAAGTGTCTTTTANTTTGAGATTGCATTCAAGTACTGCATTTTGGACTCTTTTGTTGACCATGATGGCTACTCCTTTTCTTCTGAGGAATTCCTGCCCACAGTAGTAGATATAATGAACAAAATCAACTAGCTATTTGCAAAAATGACTTGACAATTTCCTAAAAAGTTAAACCTGTAATTACCAGAGAATAAGCAATTTCACTCTTAGGCAGTTATTTAGTCACTGAGTTGTGCCCAACACTTTTTGATCCCATGGACTACAGCATGCCAGGCTGCCTGTCCTTCACAATCTCTCAGAGTTTGCCCAAACTCATGTCCAATGAGTTGGTGATGCCATCAAACCATCTCATCCTCTCTCATCCCTTTATCCTCCTGCCTTCAATCTTTCCCAGCATCAGGGTCTTATCCAGTGAGTCAGCCCTTTGCATCAAGTGGCCAAAGTATTGGAGCTTCAGCTTTAGCATCAGTCCTTGTAATGAATATTCAGGCTTAATTTCCTTTAGGATTGACTTGTTTGATCTCCTTGCAGTCCAAGAGACTCTCAAGAGTCTTCTCCAATACTACAGTTCAAAAGCATCAATTATTTGGTGCTCAGCATTATTCTTCAGAAGGTAATCAGTATCTAGTAAATCTTATGTATTTATGTATTTTAGAATTTTCACATTTCAGAAATGACATGTTATTCAAAATTGTATGGAAAATAAACATTATTTCATTTATATGTTACAACACAGAAAAATGGAAATACACAAATGTTATATTTTTATATATGATAAATATGTGAAAATAAAGCTTTCACCATTATTTGAAAAGATTGTGAATGATTATTCCTACTCTGTCTTAATTAATCTTCATTTCTTCTCTCTTTTTTTCCTTTTGTCACTCAG